>PVJA010009219.1:0-19242 GCA_004027025.1 Myocastor coypus | reverse complement strand
CCTGATAGTACGTAAACCAAAAAAGGAGCAAGATAGTATTGTAAGTGTTACAAAATAATATTCTGCAGCCTTAGCAGCTAAAGTACTCCAGTAAGGTGGAACTGAATGGAAATCATTACTATACAATCCTAGGCAAGGCTATGGAAATGGAAATAGCAATGTGTAATGAAAAGGCCAAACTGGACATGATAGTATACATCTGTAATCCCAGTACTTAGGAGGGTGAGGCAGAAGTATTCCCTACCCATTCTTGAGTTCAAGGTCAGGGCTGTGTAGTGAGTTTAAGGCCAGCCTTAACTACCTAGTAAGACCCTATCTCAAAAAAAAATATATATATATATGTATATATATATATATATATATATATAGATATATATATATGGCTAGGGAGATATCTCAGTGGCTTAAACATCTGCCTGGCAAGTGCAAGGTCCTGAGTTTGATTCCCCAGTACCAAAATAAAATAAAATATATTAAAGGACTAGAAGCTGAAACAGATGATAAATTTAGTCACTGACACCACATGAGTATAATTGTTCACAAGAATCTAATAAATGGATGTAATATACCTCTAAGATTTCCCTGAAATACATAGGGGTGAAAGTTACAGGGTGTAGACAAGGAAGAAATAACACATGGGGACCATTTTTTCTCAGTGTTACAACACTACTGTGCATGAGTTTCTATTTCCTTAGCCTAGATTCCTACAAGTAGAATGGCTAACTCAATGTTTCTGAAGGTTTTACGTTTCAGAGAAAATGTAGCAATTTATGTGTACTCAAATATAAAAGATAAAATTAATTATATCCCTCATAAAGATAAAATTAATTATATTCCTCATATGCAAGGCACCTCACAGTTATATTAATTTGTTTGTTTGTTTGTTTTTCTCCTTTCATCTTGAGTACTAGGAATCAAACTCCAGACCTCACATACTTTAGGCAAGTGCTCTACCACTGGTCCATGTTGCCAGTCCTATTCTTTTTGATCCACACTCTCCAATTGCTTATCTTTCTCACTACAGGAAAATATTCCAGTGTTTCATGTACATTCTGTTATATGCATTTATTTTTGATAAATACTTATTATTATTCTAGATACATGTGTTTTTTTCCTATATAAACACTACTCTTTCAAATGGGAAGGGAAACCAGGGAGAGGTGAGGGGAGAAGAAAGGGAAAAAGAAAAAGTGGGAACAAATCCTTCGTAAATAAGGAGAGGGAAAGAGGTTGAAGGGAGAGGAGGAAAATATTTACTAAAAAGAACCAAGATACATCATGTCACAGGTACACGGTCCCTGTGATGATTGTGATCATTATGTATACCTAAAATATACCAATAAACTTAATTAATTTAAAATAACAATAAATAAATAAACAACAAAAAAACTATACTATACCTTTGTCTTTTGTGGGGTTTATTGTTGTTGTTTACTCCCATGAAGCCACATATTTTTAAGATCTGACTCATTGCTTCTAACCTCTGCATAACACCCCATCTACCATATTTTGCCTAATGATTTCTTCAATTATGGATACTGAATTACTTCTAACTCTCCACAATCAAAAGCAATGCTGCAATGAACATCATTCTATGCCCTTTATAAGAACTGTGTGAGAATTTGTGTTATAAAAACGGTGGTAAAATGTTGTATTTCATAACCTTTTTCTCCTTTACCTAGTTTTTATACTTATTGTTTTATTCTTGATAAGGATAAATGTATATGTGTGTGTGTGTGTGTGTGTGTGTGTGTGTGTGTGTGCATATTATTTCTTTAAGCACTGTGTTCTGCTAGGAATTTTCTCATCCCATTTATAGCTCTATATTCTACTGCTTTTTTAAGACTAATTTAGTCTGTAATTGATTGCAATAGATTGAATAAATGTGCTACATGAGTCCACACATGAATCCGTAATGAATCTCAAAGAGAGAGAAAAGAGGAAAAAAAACTCATTTGCCATCAACAGAAATACTGACACCAACTGCTTTTTCAGGAAATTGGTAACTAAAGGGAAAAAATGAAACATTCAACCTGCCATTTTAGGAAGAAATATGATCTGTCCTCATTTGATTAGGGAAAACTTCTTTACAGAAGAATATCAGCTAATAAATGTAATAGTATTGGTAGAATTAGAAAATCACCATTTTTCAATCTCCAGTGAGAAAGTTGATTCAGTCCAAGATCATCAGTGAATGTTAAACTATCAAAAAGGAAAGAAAAAAGATCAATCTACCATTGTGTCTATTCCTCACCCTTCACTTACTCTACAAACACTTCCAGTTTCTCTTTTGCTCTTATTATTCTAGTGAAACTACATGCTTGAGAGACAATAGTGACTTCTTAAATGCTAACTACAATGGTCTTCTCTCAGTTCTTATCTTTCATGATCCCTTCATGGTATCAGGCATTAGATTCCAATTTCTTTTTCTTGTCACTCCTTTCACCTACAAAATACTGATTGTCTGCTCCTATATAACAAAACACTCTAATATATAGTGGCTTAAAACAAACTTTTTTCTTTATTGTTCATGGTTATGGCAGTAGATTAGGCTCAGTTGCGTGGTTCTCTGCTGAGATTGCAGTGAGATGATGACTAGAGCTAGATTCATCTGAAAGCTCAAACAGATCAAATATCAAAGGTGCCATCTTTATGTACTTTTCTGTTAACTCAGCCAGTAAAACTGGAACAGCCAGAGATTAGTGAGGCATTTCTCTACATATGACTGGATTTATGCATCCAAATAACATGGTGGGTGCAGGGTAGGTAGACTTCGTATATGATGCCTGGCTCCTCTCAGAGCAAGAGTCCCAGGGAGAAGCTGTAAGCCTTCTTCTTCTTCAAGGCTTGTTGTTGTTGTTGTTGTCGTTCTTCTTCTTCTTCTTCTTCTTCTTCTTCTTCTTCTTCTTCTTCTTCTTCTTCTTCTTCTTCCTCTTCTTCTTTTCTTTATTTTAGGGGAGGGTCTACAGGGACAGGGTGTTCAGGGTCTCACTACTAGTTCAGACTCGTAGTAATCCACCTGTTTACAGCTTCCAGAGAGCTGGGATTACAGGCACGCACCACCACACCCAGTCTCAATTGCCCTGGAGTGGGGCTGGCACAGCAGGCCCAGAGATCAAACCCTGGGCCCCTGGCCTGCTTGCAGGCACTTTAATCTGCTGAGCTATTTGGTCGGCCCTTGTAAGTCTTAAAAGAATGTGTACCATGCAGTATTGTGAGCATTGCTTTAGTTAGGAGGGGTGGACGGGAGAACACAAAGTCTTTTTCCAAAGCTAAGTGTAAAAGCCATCCATGTAGCTGGCTGTGGTGGCACATGCCTATAATTCCAGCCCTAGGGAGACTGAGACAGGAGGATTATAGCAAGTGCAAGGCTAAGCTGGGCTTATAATGAGTTAAGGCCAACTTGAACTACAGTGAAACCCTGTCTCAAAAGCAAACAAAAAAATTTCATGCATGTTTTTATTGTTTTGTTTTTAATATATATTCATCCATATGTAATACATCTGTATCTAATACATCAATATCTAAAACAATTTTAAAATGCCTTTGGGTTAATCTAACTTTCATAGAACCAACAATTATCTTTTTGGGCCTGGGGAGATAGCTCAATGGAATAAGCACTTGCTTGGCAAGTGAAAGGGCCTGAGTTCAATCCCAGGTCACACACACACACACACACACACACACACACACACACACACACAAAAAAAAAACCGAACAAACCAGAATTATCTTTTGATCTGCACAGTTTACTTGTAACTTACATGAATAATATAACTTCAGTAGTAAATAAAACTAGCATAAATAAGTTCAGAGACAAATTTCTCCTATATCTAATGGGATCATTATGTACCAAAAAGTATTCAGCTGGCAGTAAATATTCGATATACATAAGCATAAATTAATATTTTTATACACAAATAGGCAGCATTGGTTAATCTGGTGGAATGGTTACATACATTTTCTTTTCTTTTTTGAAACAGAGTCTCACTATGCAGCTTAGGGTGTCCTTGAATTCATTATGTAAAATGATTCTTCTGCCTCAGCCACTTGAGTGCTGGGGTATAGGCATGTGCCACCATACCCAGATATAAATTTCCAATATATCTTTTATTGGGCTTTTTGATTGGAAGTAACAAATTATTTACAGAAACATGCCATTTATCAATCCATACAATCCAAAGTTGGGGTAGATTGGACATGGGTTGAGTCAAGGCTCAAATGATGCCATCAACTCCTAATCTTTTTCTCTCAGCTGTGCTCAGCTTTATGTTGGCCTCTTTTTCCCCCTAAGATTCCATGTAATAGCTGGATAGTAATGGCAGCTCCTGGCACAGAAAAGGAACATGTATCCTTCTCTGAAATCTAAGAGAAAGTCTCACTCCTAAGATTGGTTAAGATTGACTATGTGGCCGGGCGTGGTGGCTCACGCCTGTAATCCCAGCACTTGGGAGGCTGAGGCAGGAGGATCTCTGCGAGTTCGAGACCAGCCTGGGCTACAAAAGTGAGCTCAAAGCCAGCCTGAACTGCACAGTGAGACCCTGTCTCAAAAAGCCAAAAAAAGATTGACTATGTGCCCACTCTAGTGTTGAGCTGTAGTCAGGGAAATCTGATGAACTCATTGGCTGAGGACTGAGATTTGTATCCTCCCCTGATGCTTGACAGAAGAACTGCCTTGCAGCTGTCAAGAATTTGGTTGCAGAGCCTGTCTGATAGTTCAGCAGACTAAAGCACCTGCTTAGGCAGAGCATTGAGGCTGGGGTTAGGTCCCTGGCATGCTGCACCAACCCCACCCATGGGGCGCACTGAGGAGATTGAGACTGGATGTGGTGGTGTGCTCTTGTAACACAGCACTTGGGAGTGTGAAAACAAGAGAATCACTACAAGTCCAATCTATGTGGTGAGATTCTGTGGACCTTAGACCCTGTCCTAAATACAGAAAAAAAAAAAAAAAAAAGAATTCTGTTATAGAAGTCCATTCAGGAAGTAATAATTGGAGTGAAGGAAGAACCAGAGCTATTTGAGAGCAGGTATAGGTCACATTTTCTGCTTGCCCCTAGCCTACACAAAACTCCCTGCATAGAACTGGCATTGAAAGTGTCTTCCTCTTGATTCACTATGTACCTTACTGCAGTTTATAGAAGACTTGCTCTAGCTGAACAAGATATCAGTCCCCATTCACTTCAATTTTGTCATCTTTTGATCTCATGCACAATCAGAATACCTCAAACCATAGATTTGAATGGGATTTGGATTTAAGAACTCAGAGGTAAACTGTGTATAGAATTTCCTAAGGAAAATCTTTCTCACTCTAGCTCAAGTCTTTTATGTGCTGTATAATACTGGTTATGATGAGGCTAGAGTTTTACTTTCACCTTTTGGATTTGTACAAGAACCACTTTTAAGGACTCTCTCCTTGGATCTTTCTTCTAATCCTTCTCCCTGACCCTGCCTCCTTCATCCCCTTTCTTCCCTTCAGCCACAGCTGCCTGGCTGGAGGGCACTCAGTCGGCACTGTCGCCTAGGCAACCCAGAAGGGGGCTTCAATCTACAGTCTCCCCAGAGAGGTTGGGCTGGCTGTGAGCCAGGAAGAGGCAGGGGGCCTGAGACCTGATTGGCCCTATGCAGGGCATGAAGAAAGTAAACAGATACTGGTGTGCTGCCTGCCATGAGATACGGAGAATGTCTTGGGTGTGATTGTGTGTTGAGCGAACAAATGGCCAAAGATACCTCTGTAGGCTAAGAAAACAGGAATGGGGCAGAAGAAAAAAGACCTTCCATGCATCTTAGGCTCAGACCTCCAAGGGCTGTAAAGGGCTGAGCCTTGGTATTCATTTCTAGTGCTGTCACAAACTGGATGGCTTAAAACAGCAGAAGTTTTTGTCTCATAATTATAGAGGCTAGATGTCTTAAAATCAAGCTATCAGCAGGGATGTTCTTGCTCTGGAACTAGCAAGGCAATCCCTCCTTGACTCTTCCTAGCTCCTAAAGATTTGCTGGCAATCTTAACTTGTGACTCCATAACCCTATCACCACTTTCATGGCCACATTATATTCTCCCACTTGTTTTCATATGATCCTCTTATAGGACATTAGTCATTTCCAATTAGGAGCTTGACCTTCCTCCAATGTGACTTTATCTTAACTAGTCACATTTTCTTTTTTATTTTATCTTATTTTTGTTGAGACAGGGTCTCACTAAGCAGTTCAGGCTGGCCTTGAGCTCACTTTGTAGCCTAGGGTGGTCTCGAACTTGCACTGATCCACCTGCCTCAGCCTCCCAAGTGCTGGGATTAGGGATTATAGACGTGCGTCATCGCACCCAGTTTATAACTAGTTACATTTTCAATTACCCTATATCCTAACAGGGACATATTCTGAGATATGAGGACTTTTTAGGGGATGCAATTCTGCCCACAAAAAAGCTCCAAGGTGGGTATGAAATGATGGGGAAGATGGTTTCAGAAGTTCATGGAGGCCAGATATGGTGGCTCACACCTGTAATCCCAACATTTGGGAGGATGAGGCAGGAGGATGGGTGTGAGTTTGAGACCAGCCTGGGCTACAAAAGTGAGCTCAAGGCCAGCCTGAACTGCACAGTGAGAACCTATCTCAAAAAGACAAAAAGACTAAAAAAAAAAAAAAAAAAAGTTCATAGAGCGTAAGACAAAGAAAAGGAAATCCTGGAACACCAGGTTGAAAAACTCTGAAAACGCATGAAGGGTACTGGAGCAGACAGCTGTGTGACAACCTAGGAGACTCAAGGTTTCTGTCACATGTTGCTTTTTTATTTTAAGTGCCTACAGAATAAACCATCTGTTCTCAAAACATACTCTTCAGTACCTTTTGAATTCACAGTGCCCAACTGTGTGTGTGTATATATATATGTTCAAAACCTCCATGGAGTTTTTCTACTTTCCAACTATATCACCTTTAGGTGTTTCATCAGTTAAATAAGAATAGTAACAGCATTGTTAGAGGGCAACTGAGTGTGGTAGGGTACATCTGTGATCCTAGCACTTGAGAGGCTGAGGCAGGAGGAGCTTTGTGAGTTTGAGACCATTATGGAGTTCAAAGCCAGCCTGAACTACATAATGAGACCCTCTCTAAAAAAATAAACAAATAAAAAAATCTTATAGTTTACTTTGCTAAGGAGGATAGTAGAGGCAAATATTATTACTTCTGGTGGTTAGTACATTAGACCTTGGAGCCACTGCCTCTTTCTTTTGGGAATAACAGTCTCTCAGATTTGCACTTTTCAGTTTTCTAAATATTCTATCATCCATTCTCCTCTCTGTGGAGAATTAGGACAATCTTGTGAGATAGTCAGGGAACCATTTTTTTTCCATTTTCTAGATAAGAAACTGAAATCCAGATTAGTTAAATCAGCCTCTTCCAACATTTTTTTTTCTTCTGGGACACGTACAACAAATGATGCTTTCAGGTAGACACCCTCCCACATGTAATTTCCTACAATGTATTCACCCTTTCCTCATAATTGGAAATTATTTAATGCCATGCAGCCAGTAAGAGTTATAAAAGATAGCCTTGATATATTGTGGATTAAAAAAATCAGATTGCAAATTTGCTGCTTATAGTAATAGTTTTATTGCTATGTCTAGTACATGAATGTACATGCATTTGAAGTTGTCAGTAAGGTCACTTATGAAACCGTTAGCAGTGGTAAACTCTGGAATTGAGAGTGAAAGATAATAGAATAGCAAAGTGGAGTTGCACTTTTACTTTATATAATTTTTGGAAGAATGCATTATTTTTATAAGGAGAAGTTAATTCTATTAAAAAATAAAATATTCAGTATGTAAGCAACATTATTATAGGCAGACCTCAAATGTGCTGTGATTCTCCTCAAGGAAATAATTCATGAATATACATAAACTATCTCTGGAAAAATATTCAAGAAGCTGATGACAGTGGTTTCCCCTAGAGAGGAAGTCTGAGGGACTGCTGTTTGGCATCAGGGAGAGGAGGAAAATGGACTTTTCACTATATACTCTTTCATAAGATTTAATTTGTTTTCAACCAAGTGAGTGTATTATAAATTTGAATAAATTAAAGGAATATTATTAAAAGCTTCAGTGAGTTATAATTACCAATGAATAATTTGTAACACAGCTTACAATGGCATACCAGTTATTCCTACTGGGTTAGATACTAAGCACAGTACTGACATTCAAACTCAGGACTTCTGAGTCCAGGTTCATGGCTTTTATACTACACTATTGCCCAGTGTGATTGCTTTAAGGGCTACATCCTCACGAGTCTGCTACCCCTAGGTCCAGCCCCAGGCTCAACATACAATACTAGTAATGTCACAATCGCCGTGGCAGAAAAGAGAAGTCAGAATTGTGGAATTAACTTGCCAATCATATTCTTTTTCCTCTTCTTCTTCTTCTTCTTCTTCTTCTTCTTCTTCTTCTTCTTCTTCTTCTTCTTCTTCTTCTTCTTCTTCTTCTTCTTCTTCTTCTTCTTCTTCTTCTTCTTTTTGCCAATCATGTTCTATAATGCTTCACCTTTTTTTCCTTCTTAAAATGTAATTTACATGTGGTAAGTATACAAACATGGAAAGTTTGGATCAACAAATTTTTATGTGAGTATGTTCACCTATATCCAATGCCCAGATCAAAGTGTAGATAATATCATCTCTTTGCAAGCCTCCTTCATACAGCCTCCATCTATACTGCTCTATCACTCTGATAGAAGTCACTCTTCGGTCTCCTATCATTGTAAACTGATTTTGTCTGCGTAGGGACTTCACATAGATAGAATCATAAGGTATCTACTTTGTGGTGTTGGATTTGTTACTTAATATTATTTTGTGAGCTTTATCCATGTCTTTATATGTAGAAATTGTTAGTTCATTGCAGGATTGGAAGTGCTGAGTCACAGGACAGGTGTATGTTTAACTTTATATATTCTGTCAAACTGTTGTCTAATTTATACTCCGACTGACAATGTTAGAAAAGTTCAGCTGTTTCACAACCTCACACACACCTGGTACTGTCAGTTCTCTTAATTTTAGCCATTTTAGTAGGGGCTGCCATCTCTATTTTGACCCTGTGTTAGTTCTGTGTTTCCCCATCTATTTGATCCTCTGGTTAATCCTTGATGGGCTCTTGGGGCTCCTGTCTAGTCCTTCTTCCTCTCTTCTTTCCTGGACTAAAACCCTATCTTTCTTTCTTTCTTTTTTTTTTTTTGAGTTTTTTTTAATCATTGCTCTTTTTACTTTATAGTATGAAGGAGTTACACTAGTCTTATGTAAAAGTGGACCCCAAATGGTTACATTGTACAAACTGTGAGACCCAAGGGTATTCTACTCATTGCAAGGAAATCCTCACTTAAGCTTCAGTGAACCACAAGCACTTCAAACCCATGAATCTTCAGCCGATTGACCTTAGCTAGTCCAGTCTCTACCAGGAACTGGAATACATTCTTGCACTGGTCTTCCTGGAACTTGATTGCTTCTCCATATTCTGGACACTTGATGACAGTACTATTCCAGGTAAATTTCTTCTTAAATACCATCACCAGTTTCTTTCTATAACCATCAGTGATCTCTTGAACAGTGGTAAGGATCTTGTTTACTTTTCTCATGTAGATATAATTCTCAGTGCTGTCAGGAAGCAGGTCATAACCCTTACATGCATCAGCAAAGGGGATGAAAGAGTGGAGGTTCTGGGTTGTAGACATACTATACAATTCCTTTTCCTTGTGGAAATGGACCTATAGAAGACTGCTGTTACTGAGGGGGACTCCAAGGGAAGGCAGCTGAGTCCCCATTGCTGGCTCTGTGACTACATCTGTTTTGTTTTTGGTGACCAGATCTCGCTATGTAGTTCAGGCTGCCCTTGAACTCACTCTGTATCCCAGTCTGGCCTCAAATTTATAGCAGTCCTCATGCTTTATCCTCCTGAGTGCTAGGATTACAGGCGTGCACCGCCACACCCAGCAAATGGAAGATTTTTAATGAAAGCTTAATGTTGTTACCATCAAGCAATAATCATGTAAATAAAAGGAAAAGTATCCATAATCTTATGTGTATAGGGCAACTTAAAAATATCATCTTTTTATTTCCTCAAAAGAGTTTTTTATAAAATAGTTTCATAGGCCACAAGGAAATAAAAGAACTATATACAGACTCATAGGAAACAGGCAGGGAGCAGAGAAGGGTCAAGATGAATCTAGGGCCTTGGTGAGCGCATTTCTTGGGGAGGGACCAATTTGTGGAGGTTTCAGTCCATATTTGGCTGGCCCAAGACTGAGTGGAACAGAACAGAGAGCATCCAGTTCATGGCAACAGAACAGCAACAAAATAGTGACAGAGGCAGCCAACCAATCAGGGCAGAAAAAAACAAACAAAAAAACTGCCCTATCTTTCTATGACTGCCAACCTTTATTGCAATCCTAATGGTCATCACAACAAATCTGATCTTGGCTACAGGCTGAGACCTGATTCCATCATAGACTAAGCCCTAATGCTAACCATAGACTAGTTTCAACCCTAATCACAGACTGTGCTCTTAGCCTATCACACACTGAACCCTAATCACAGGTACAAGGTAAGCCCCATTCCAACCACTACCTGAGCTGTGACTCCAGAAAAAGACTGAGCTCTAATTTCAGAGAGAGGTTTAAACAGAGCTGATCTAAAGTCAGGCTGGTAAAAACAAATGGTAAGCACAATACAAGAAATTATTTAAAAATGTGAGATTACAATACTAAAATGCATTCTTGTCAGGTTAGGGAAAGAGAAACTGCAATTAACCCCACCCTGATATGTAATAAAGAATAGACTGAGTGGGGGCAGGAGAGTGTGTGGTTTAGGGAAACCTAAAGTTAAGCAAGTCCTGCAGATGGTGGTGGAGAGACAGTAACCTTCTTCCTGTCCTCACAAGATGGCAGGTTTATTTTAAGGGTGTTTTAACAGCTTAAAAAATGGATTCAAAGAACACTGGGGGAAGCCTCTGATTTTTTGGGCTTCTGCCCATGATGTTTTTTTTTTTTTTTTTTTTTTTTTTTTAACACAATGGTATTTGACTCCCAGTGAGATTTGTTCCTTCATTACATTCTGATCATATTGCTGTTCACATTCTCCTCGCTGCAGTGGCTGAGAGGAAGGAAAAGGAGCCAGAAGAGTCTTAAAGAATGAATGCTTACAGTTTTTGTTTGCCCTATGTCTGCTAATCAGCAGCAAGCTGAGAACATAATTTCCACTCTTCCTTATGCCCTTGAAAAAAATCTTGATTTCCCCCTTATCACTGTGAACAGTACCCCTGAATGGACTATATCCTATGAAAGATGGGTGAGGCATCCTCAAGACAAAACATTGAGATCTTTTAACATTTTTCTCAGCAGGGCAGAAATCCTGATTAGTTTGAAATTCCTGAATTCCTGACTATTAACTGAATAAAGACATCTTGTGTGATGGAGCCACAAAGCATTGTGGAAAAGACCATGGGATGGGAGTCAGGAGATCTGGACCATTCTGCTACCCTATGTGACTTGGTACAAATCCTCTTTTCTCTTTAGGCCCTTTCTCACCATCTACAGCAATAAAGTTAGCTATAACATTTGTAATACCTTTTGCATCATATACATTATGCCACTGTACAGGAACCACCCAAGGAATTTTTTTTTTTTAAACTGGGAATCAAGCTCATGACCTTGCACTTGCTAGGCAGGCATTGTGCCACTGAACTAAATCCCTGAACCCAGTATCTTGCTATACCTTTAGAATAATCTGAATCAGATGGGAACTACTATTATTCCAATTGTACAAAGGAGGCAGCAGGGATTTAGAGATTAAGTCTTGTTAAAGGTACATTTAGTCTGACTGTAATTCACTGTAACCCTTAAGTGCTGTAATTTGTCCCTAACTAGTCTATTGACAGACATTCATTTTGTATCCTTATGTGCCAAACACTATTTTGGATCAAGAAACAGAATTTTTCACAAATAATCTTGTTGGTTAATTTATGAAAGGTTAGTATGTCAGCTTAAAGGGTTGTGAACAAAAGATTTTCTCTTTTTCCTCCACTTATGGCAAATTTGGGCTAACTTTCTGGTCCTAACTCCCTGTATATCTAACAAGGGGGCAATGTCAAGTAAGACATTAGGCATTACTTGTGCTAAAACCAAAACAAAACCCTTTTTGATTACCTCTGATGGGAAATCATGGTTTCAGCCCTCCCTAATTGCAGTCACTCTTCTTTTTTTAAAATTCAATCAGATTTTCTTGGTACATTTTAGATATATGTAATGATCACATTCATCATAGAGAATTTGTTCCTGTACATGATATAACTTTTTTTTACTCCCATCCTCTCCCCGCCATTCACCAACCTCTGTTGCCATGATTTCCTATTCTTCACTTTCTCTCCTCTTTCTGTTGTTCACTTCCTCATTTAAACATTTTTCTCCTATTTCAAAATACATTTTGGTCTTTATTTACACTTTTAGTTTATGGAGAAACAATGTGGTATTTACACATGTGTGTCTAATTTATTTCACTTAAGTGTATGGACTCAAGGTGTATCCTTTTGCCTAGAAATGTCTAGAACATTTCTTTCTTTCTTTCTTTCTTTCTTTGCATTTAGTACAGGGTCTACAGTGTCTACAGGTTCTCACTGCACAGATCAGACCCCTAGCGACCCTCCTATTTTCAGCCTCCCAAATGCTGGGATTACAGGTACGTGCCACCACACCCAGTCTCAATTGCTGTCTCAGTGTACCCCAGGGAGGTGGGGCTGGCAAAGTAGGCCAGGGAATCAAACACCTGGACCCTGCCTGCCTAAACAGGTGCATTAATCCAGTGAGCTATTTGGCCGGCCCTAGAATGTATCTTTCTTTGTGGCAGAATAGTACTCCATTATATGTTAAAAAAACACATTGACTCTTCTAATGAGGCTTATCTTTTGTGAGATTTTTGAAAGCTATGTCCAAGAGACACAGGACATTTTTTAGCACAAGGTTTTAAATTTTATTTGGAGCTGGGTACTTCTAAATTAGTTACCACATTCTCAATGTGATCTTGCCTCCTTGTACCTGAACTTTAATCTGGTATGAGAAAAGCCAAAGACTAACCCCTGGATAAGTACAAGAACTTCCATTGAGAAGAAGAGGCAGAGGCTTTGCTTATATCATTTCTTCTCTTGATCTTTCTGATTTAAGCAGAGGCCAACTATCTAGCTCAGTAGTTCTCAACTTTTCTAATGCTGTGTCCCTGCAATACAGTTCCTCATGTTGCAGTGACCCCAAACCAAAAAATAATTTTGGTGGCTACTTCAAAACTGTAATTTTGCTACAGTTATGATTCAGAATGGCTTTAGGCTACCCCTGTGTTTTTGTTGTTCAACCCTTGCCGGGGTCTCGACCCACAGATAGAGAACCACTGATCTATCTAGTTGATGCCAACTATCTAATTAGATAGCTAAGTATCTAGTTGCATCTCAAGACAGACATGGACATTTCAGGGAGCAAATGTAAGCAGTTTTGAAGATAAGATTCCAACTTTGATTTGAATACTTAAGCCACAGTCCTCACTCTTGGCCACGTTTTGGCCTTGAATTGAAATGATGTGGAATCCCTTGTCCTGACAAGGTCGGCAATTAAAAAGGGCAAAATGCTGCTACCCACATTGGCCAAGTCTCTTGGATAATAATGATAAAGGAAATAAGTCAGATACAAAAGAGTACAAACTGAAAAATTTCACTTGTCTAAAGTTCAAACACCGGGCCAGTGAGACAGCTCAACGGTTTAAAGTGCCTACTTAGGCAAGCTTAGGCAACTGCAGGGACTGCAGTTTGATCCCCAGCACTACATGCTATGCCAGCCCCACCCCGGGGCATGCTGAGCTAGCCATAAATAAATAAATAAATAAATAAATAAATAAATAAATGTAAAAAATAAATAAAATAAAGTTTGAACATATACAAAACTACCCTTAAAAAAGGCTACCATGCAAGAGCGTCTCTGAAAGGTAGAAAGAAGCCTTTCATGGGGTTATAAATATTCTGTGCCTTGATCTGTGTTGGTTACATGGATGGATGAGTATATTCATAAAGTATCTGAAATCAGCCTTACGCAGGGACTCCAGAAGTAGAAACAAGGACTGAACCTAAAGGTGGAGGTGTTGCTTAATTGGTTTGAGATCTTGGACTGGAGGCAGCATCTTTATAAAAGCTCCTTCTGACCCTGGGGGTAGAGAACACGGTAATATGTGTGCACAGCATTTCAATCAACAGAACTCAAGACTTTGAAGAAAGGAGAAATACAGACACAGGACCTGGGTATTCAATTTTCAAGGAAGCACAGAAATAAGATCCTGGACTGCAAAGAAAAAGTAAAACTCCAGTACAAAAGGGACTATTTCTGTAAAACACTGAAAAGATAATGGTTTTTTATTTGTTTGTTGATTTGTTTTAGGAAAGATAATGTTTTTAAATATCAAGTGACAGTGGGACCCCATGCTGAGATGACCACTGAAACCTGGCATGGTGACGCATGCCTATAATCCTAGTGCTGGGGAGGCTAAAAACAGGAGGATGACTATGAGTTCAAGCTCTGCAGTGAGATCCTGTACCAAATATATTTAAAAAGCTAAAAAAATATCAAGTGACAGCTTCTGAAATAACATTTTACTCTGTCTCCTTTCTTTCACACTATTTTGGAAGAGGCTTAATTGAGATTAATTTAATAATGTATGAGGCCTTATTTCAGTCAGTGTGGAGCACAACTGTCACCTGAAAGTAAACCTTGTCCTTGTTAAAATGGATTAATTTATTACTGGCTTTAGGGCAGGACAAAACTTTTGTTGTATGACCAAATTTAGAGGAAAAATCAAGCAGTCTTGTTTTACAGGGAATGACTGAAAGGATGGAGGCTATAATGGGTTGACAGCTGGTGGCCAGGTTTGTAACACCCCACTGAACTGAACCAGTGTGGTGCTGATGTGGGAGACCTGAGGATTGTTGCCAAGAAAATAAAAGGCACAAGTGGGAAGAAGAGGAGGTTCTATTAGGGAGCTTTTAGTTCTCCTGGGGCTGTTGGTTCTCCTGAGGAGTTTGTCACACTGGTTTTCCTGATGTAAACTTGGCTGTTCTCATTGTAGGAGGATCTTGGGAGTTTGCAATCATTGAGGAAGGCTCTGGTACTTTTCAGATAAGTTCTGGTCCTTACTTTGAGGGTCATTTCCTGGCTCCAGTACCAATCCCTTAGCCTCCTGACACAGAAACTGCATCTCACTGGCACTGACTGTTTGTAACCTCTACTACTGACCTTTGGGCCTTCCCAATGCAGATCCATAAAACATACTTGCATGAGACATTGTCATGGGTTTTAGATCTTCAGCCAGACTTGGGTGGAACATTGGTATGGGAGCTAGACCCTCAGTTGGATTATTTGGGTCTTTAGTGTGTAGACAGATTTCCTGCACTCTCTTTGTATGTGACTTTTTGAGTGACTATTATAAAATAATCTTTTAAATTATGCACTATGCACTATTTTCCTTGTAAACTCTGACTACAACAGAGGCCTAGAGAAGCAAAAACCTAGGGGTAGGGAACAAGAAGTTTCTTAATGCTGGATGTGGTAGCATATACCTGTAATCCCTGAACCCTGGGAGTCTGCGGACAGGATTGCAAGTTTGAACCTATTGTAAACAATTTAACAATTTAGCAAGATCCACTAAGTATGGTGATGTACGCCTGTAAATCCAGCACTTGAGAGGCTGAGGCAGGAGGATTGTCATAAGTTGGAGGCCAGCCTGATGTACTTATGTGAGTTCAAGGCTGTTTATCCTTCATTGTCTGTGCTAGACTCTGGGAAGTAAAGGGGAGCTTTCCTGATATAAAGCTCCCTCAAGTAAGACTGAAAAAGTGATGGCTGAAGTTTTAGTTGCCATCTTGGACCATGGATTGTCATACAGAAATAGGGCCTTTGAAGATAGTGGAAAGAAAAGACCTGTGAATGTTGGGTATTTAATGACTGTGTAGTCTCAACACCAACTCTAGGTGGACTGTCTTTGGCCTTTTTTAGCATGAAAAAATAAACCTCTACTTTATTTTTTGTTATGTATTTTCTGTTATAAGCAACCAATCCTAATACTGGTAAACCAAGCCAAAAAAAAAAAAAAAAGTAGGAAAAATGTTTTATAAAACTAAACTTTAGGGCTACAGAGATGGTTCATCGGGCTAAAGCACCTGCTAAGGAAAGCTTGGGCAACCACAGGGACCTCGGTTCAATCCCCAGCACCACATGCTATGCAAGCCCACCCTTAGAGTAGGCTGAGCCAGCAGTAATAAAACAAAC
Organism: Myocastor coypus; assembly: GCA_004027025.1. NCBI lineage: Eukaryota > Metazoa > Chordata > Mammalia > Rodentia > Myocastoridae > Myocastor > Myocastor coypus. Next base: position 2,916 of record PVJA010009219.1, on the reverse strand, counting down.
AGACAAAAACTAAACTAAACTTTAGACATGTGTCATCACTATTATTGTCACTAACCCATCAACAAAATATCCACCTTTTCCCTCCAAAAAAAGGAGGGTCCAAATAATGCAGGGTCACTGATGTCACTCTCCCACTGGATGATTTTTCTTTACTTTATCTATGAATGGTGGGACAAGTTTCACAAACTACAAAAATTTCAAAGTATAAAAGATAGCTCATATACTTAGAAAAACATAAACTTATAAAATGGCTTCTGAGATCACTTTTAGATGAAACCAGTATGTTTCTGACTATATGTTGTTCCCCCAAATACCAGAATGATGTCATCATCATGTTGCATGAAATTCTTTAGAATGACACTTGATTCTTGCTCTCTTATAGCACTTTGTTTATTCTGGTAGGATGAAACTTATCAAATTGAGTTTTATGGCAGGTCTGTGGTACTCACATTTATGATTACTATCCTATTAGAGATGGCAAAGACAGCACAAGGAATGCTTTTAAACAGGAAGAGAACTTGTGCTGCTGTCCAAGGTTCTGAATCTGCAATACACGCTAATACGCGCTGTTATGTGCATCTCTGAGAAATTAGTTACACCTAACTCCTTAAAGAATGTTGACTAAGAAAAGGGGGGGGGGGAGGTGGGAGAAAACAGTAAGAACTGAAAGACAGAACAGAGATTTCTCGAAGTGTAGCCACTAAAAGGAGGCCAGCCAAAAAATAAAAAGAGGACAATTATTTGGACATTTTGAAGACAATGTTAGCACAGCTAACAAAGGTGGGCAGTTGAAGATGAGCCATGAATGTGTGTCCTTGTGCTGCAAAGCTGAGCAGGTATTGCTATGAAGAACTACATTTGTGAAGATGGGGAAATAGATCATCACATACATAGAGATGGTAGAAGGAGTGATCTTCATTAGTTTTCTATCAGTGTGCTCATGCTTTTCCTTTTCAATACTAATCAATAGTTTATGATTTTTTGAGACAGAGTCCTTCCATTTGGTTGAGGCTTATCTCAAGCTCATGGTGATTCTCCAGCTTTAGCCTCCCAAGAATTGAGATTACAGGTGTGTGCCACCACACGCTCATAGTTTGTGATTTTTAAAAATAGTTTTACAGGTGCTTGGGATATAGCTCAGTGGAAAAGTGTTGCTTAGCAAGAGTAATGTACTGATTTTGAGCTCCAGAACCACAAAAATATAGTTTAATTAATAATAATGAAGTTAAGTGTGGTGGCACAAGACTCTGGAATGCTGAATCAGGAGGGTCACAAGTTGGAACCTATCCTGAGCAATTTGGCTACTTTGTAAGACAAAGTTGCAGAGGCCTGGATTCAATCCTCAATACTGCCAATACATAAATAAATAAGTAAACAAACAAACAAACAAACAGAACTTGTACATTGACTTATGTTTCAGAATTCATACAACTAACTTCAGATCTTTTACAGTGATTATCATAGTTTTGGCTACAAGGAATGTTTTTCCTCTACTTAATTGGGAAATGTAATACTATTTCAATATCTCCTTCCTTCCTACAACTCATCTAAGCTGCTCACACCATGTTTGGCTTGGTTAGCAGAGTGACTCGTTTTCAATAAGATTCTTACATTATTTTTTATTCAAATTCACACTGGGTGTTCAAAAATGCATTATCTAAGTTAATCCTATCAACAGCCCACAATATCAGTATAATTATTCTCATCACAATTAAGTTCATGCCATGGATCTTCCAGGCTGTTTGTGAACAGCTGAAAGAATGAATAGTAATTCACAAATGTCAAGGGTCTATTCTAATTTACCTGTCTCTCAAAATAGGCTTTGAGGACCTTCAAGTCATGAAAAACAATGTGTTGTTATACTCTCAGGAATGCCTATCCTGATTCCTAACACATAGTAGGGGCTCAAAAGTAGCTTTGAATAAGTTAAATTAATTAATGTAAATACAAGTATCATTGTGTTCATATTATTAAAATAGGGTTCTCTTATGTATAATAGACCAAAGATACATAAGAGAAAATTCAAAATAGTGACAAGGTTAGGGAAAGTCAATGGAATATTTAATATATTAAATACTGTATTCTTAAAAATTAAGACAGGGAATAGTGAAATAATCTTTACGCTTAGTTATTGCTTTTGTGCTAGAACAAAATTTTATTTATTCTAAAGAATGAAATGGTAAACCCTCTAGTCTTTCTCCTTCTGTTCTGTTTTCTTTTCCCCTATCTCCTTCCCCTTCTGACCTCAGTTTCATTTACTGAGATCCTACTGCATTAATGCACTATGAAGATTTCAAACCCTGCTTTTAAAGAGTTTATACTCTAGTCAAGAGGGAAAAGAAAGGTCACAAAAAGCATTATCTTTAACCGCTAGGACATTTGACTTTATACAATAGCATCAAATCCGTGATTTTGCCTTGAGCTGCTCTTCCCCTCTCTGAATCCCATGGGAAGCTTTGAAAGGTATCTTATTTCCTGAGCACAGAGATAAAGAAAATTCCCTGCATCCATGTGTGGTGGTGCACATTTGTGATCTCAGTACTCTGGGGAGCTGAAGCAGAAGAATCCCAAATTCAAGTCTAACCTGAGCCATTTAGTAACACTGTCACTAAATATTTTTTTTAAGAGGAGATAGTTCAGTAGAATAAGCACTTGCTTTGCAAACATAAGGCCCTGAGTTCAATCCCCCTTCCACAAAAAGAAGAAGAAAAAGAAAATAAAAGAAAAAGATCCTGAGTTCAAAACCTGGTTCCATAAAAACAAATACTTCAGTCTCCAAGATAATAATTAAGAATTAAGGGGCTAAGGAGATAGCTCAGTAGAATAAGTGCTTGCCTAGGAAGTGCAAGGTCCTGAGTTCAATCCCCAGTACCACACACACACACACACACACACACACACACACACACACACACA
>PVJA010009218.1:0-61583 GCA_004027025.1 Myocastor coypus | reverse complement strand
TTTTTTTTTTTTTTTTTTTTTTTTTTTTTTTTTTTTTTTTTTTTTTTTTTTTTTTTTTTTGAGATAGGGTTTCACTATGCAGTTCAGGCTGGCCTTGACCTCACTTTTTGTAGCACAGGCTGGTCTCAAACTCGCACCAGTCCTCCTGCCTCAGCCTCCCAAGTGCTGGGATTACAGGCATGTACCATCATGACACAGCTTTTATTTGAGTTTTAAATAGCATGTTTTAAACATCTGTTTTTAAACTTCCTTATCAAAATGTCTTTCAAATAACAATGTAATTTATTAGCTATGTGTTTTATTTCAGTAGAGACAATGTGATTGAAATATGATGAAAATTTGAATGTAAAAGTTGAGTCAACCAAGACTTACCTTCTTGGTTTTTTTATTATTATTTAAATTTAACAATGGTTATATTACATATTTTCATCATCAGATCAGTTTAGATTAATAGATATCAGTATATACCTTCTTGTTACATTGAGTTTCTCTCCTGCTATTTGTTTGTTTTGGTACCGCATACTGTATTGGCTCTGCCTCCGGCATGCCTAGTAGGCCATCAAGACTGGGCATGATGGTGCACGCCTGTAATCCCAATACTGGGGGAGCTGAAACAGGAAGATCACTACATCTGAGCTTCGTAGTGAGACCCTGTACCATATATACAATTTAAAAAATAAATTAGAGTAATAGATTTGTTTAGTATTCTGATACATAGCCCATTAGGCCACAAATTTTGTGAGTGCAGAGAATATGTTTACACTTCTTGTTACTCACCTAGCGTTGGCATGCTACCTGTGCCTGGAACATAATTAGTATGATAAATACGTGATAATAAATGGGACTCATCTCTTCCGTCAGTTCATGACTTTCAAAATTCTACTTATAGCTTATCTCCTGACTCAGATGTTACTTTGTTGAGTTCTCTAATGTCTCCCACCACTCAATTTTCAGGGTGTTTTGTGTATTTCTTATTTAGAGATATATGCTAGTTGTGGTACAGTCACTTGTGACTTATTTTATGTTGCCTGACTCTGAGTTTTAAAAGGGTATATAAACTTTGCCTAACATAAGGACTTACATTATGCATTTAATTAACATAAATTAAGGAAATAAAACCAAAACTGTGAATAAAATCCATGTGCTATTCAACATGGATTTATATAATTTGTTTATTTGTTAAATTCTAAAAACTATGTAAGCAAACATAAATTTGCCCTAGAAAAATAATATATATTCAATATAGGCCATAATAATTTTCAGTTGGTGCAGTCTATAAATTTTTTCTTCGTGATATAAAAACCAGCATTTAGTGTTGTACTTAATGCAACTTTTAACATTAATTACATATCTAGTGCGAACGTTATAAGTGTTGTCAGTATAACCTTCTATGACTAATATAACTCATTTGGCAAATTACTACTTCTCCAGGCTATACAAGCATAAATGTATGCTTTAACAAGACCATGGCATATATTTTTTGGAGATCAAGGACTGATTAACATTTGTTGCTAATATATTAGCTTTTTATGAGCTCTTGACACTAACACTTCAATAGCAAACTCTAAAAACATAATAAGGGGCCTGGGGAGATAGCTCTGTGGCACAAGTGGCTGTCTGGCAAGTGCAAGGTCGTGAGTTTGAACCCCAGCCCCTCAAAATAAATAAATAAATAAATAAATAAATAAATAAATAAACCACAATAAGCAACTATTTTTTTTTTTTAATCTGTAGAAAGGAATTCCAGGTAGAATTAACTTTTAAGTTACGTTTATTCTGCTTTCAAAGTTGGTAAATTATATTGAAAATTAAATATGTGGAAAATTCTTGCTTTTCACACTATTCATCTTACATATAGCCTACTACCAGAACTATACGAGGAATAAATATATTTATTCACTGAAATATATGAGAACTACAAATAGGCTTCTTAGGGAAATAACGTTCCAAAGTGGGAGTTTATCATGACATTTTATCTTTATATTTAATTTGCTTTGCTATGCAATAGAATAACAACCAACTAATAATATCTTGGTTTTCAAATTTGGTGTTCTAGGGTATAAAAGTACAAACTGTGTACTTTTGTGATCCTTTAAAAACCAGTAACAGGTTTATAGCTAAAATAATTTGCTTTCTTAAAAAGAAAACAATCTATGCACCCCCAAATTTAAAGTAAATTTAAAATATAATTCTAGAATGCCTTTTTCAGTTAATTTGACTAAATGAAAGCAACTTTTACAAGTTTGTTTCCTTAAGCTCTGAGATGCAATATTTTGACCAAGCGACTTAAAATAAATAACAGATAAAGATGACTTGGCAAAATACCAGTGTAAAATACAGTTTACTTTTTTTGCCCTCATCATTTCCCCTGGACCAGCTGTTTATGTTTAACCTTCATTTACTGCTTCAAGAGTAATATTTACATGCCTCCACCAACACTTTATCCATATGTGCCTTGGACTTCTATAGTATATGAGGCTTTTCTGGGGCAACTTCCTAATCCTCTCATTAAGAAAATGTCATACTCATCCCAAATAATGCTAGAGAAGATGCTAGATGACATCACTGCCAAAATAACTCCAAAGAAAATGTCATCTGATATTGCTTCCAGGCTTCCTTTCATTTCTACCAGTAGTAGTCTTTGCCAGGCTGCTCTTCCTATTTAGACAGAATGTTTCCTTATTTTTCTTTAACCAATAAGGGAAAATGCTTCTTCTGAAAATGCTTCAGAATTCACTTGACATCAGATAATGAATTCAGGTTCCTTAAAGGGATTATGTATGAATATAAAGAAATTTTTCTTAATGGTAATAAATGGCCTTACCTAAAACAAATGATTATTATTTGTATCATAAATTCATATTAGAATATTATGCTGTAAGACTACGTAAAAATATTACAATATCAGGTGCACTGATTCATGTCTCCAATGTCAATTGCTCAGCTCAGGAGGCTGAGGCAGGTGGATGTGGAGTTCAAAGCCAACCCTAACAAGATCTTCTCTATAATAAATAAATAAACAAACAAATAAATAAATAAATAAAAAGATAAAACAAAATTGATTGTACTTCTTCTCTGATAGCTTGTTCCTGGGTTTTTGTCTGTTCTAAATATTTAAAGAACTGATAAGTAAAACTGAGAAAGTGTTTTTACAGGTGAATCAGTGTAGTTATTTTGATTTCCTTAACTATTGAAAATAGTTAAGCATATTTAGTGGGAGAAAAATCACAGTGAATCTTCAAATTCCTTTGTCTAGATTTGGTGGTTAGTAGGTAGTGGTTCACTCAGTGAAGTTAGAGTTAATATTTTTGTATTTGAAATCTATTGTCATGTGCTGAGGACCTAATGGACCTTTGACCATCCAATATCAATACAGATTCAAGGTTTTTATCTATAAAACAAGCATAATCGTTTTCATAACCTCCAAGTAATATTGAATATTTTAATTGAAAAGTGTCAAATATGTCTTATTATAAAATAAATTTAATATATTTCAAGCAATTACTAGATCACTTGCTTCAACACTATCTAGTGATTTACAAATAATGTGTTATCTAAGTAGATGTTTCTCATCTTTCTGTCTTGTTCTTTACTCAAGAACACGCTTTTATTAGAACCCTCTACTCCTTTCTGAGTAGACCTAGTTGACAAACAGAAAAAAAAGTCAAAAATAATTTCTTATTTTCACCGAATGAGATTGTCTTAATGAGAGCTTCTTTCCATAGTGGCATTTCACTAACTCTCCACAGACTTACACTACTACATTCACCCTCATGAATGTCCACTTCTGGAAATGTAGTCCAAATGGACATGAATGTCCAATTCTGGAAATTCAGTGTAAATGAAGTGCTGTCTGAAGCACTACATATCTAATCCAAAAGTTACAGGGATTTTACTATAACCTATTGCAACTAATATAATTAGGAAATTGTATGCTACCATCTGTTCAGACTATTAGTCATAATGACAATTTTGACATCCTTACTGCTTGAATCACTACCTTTTGCATTTAATACTAGACTTGAATTTTAATATTTGCCTTAAGCTTTGTATCTTTTGACATTATAGTGCCCAGTAAACAGATTCTCCATCTTTTTTCTTTTCTTTATAACTCCTGAGTACAGTTTTGGCACGTGGCAGACATTTAGTAGAATTCTTCAAGAAAATATCAACTCTTTCTGAGTGTTGTACAAGGTAATTTTCTGGAGAAATGAATTAAAATATGTGATCTATGCCCCTATGATATATGAAATCCAGTCAGAAGACAATAATACTAAACTCTGTATCATTTACTAGATACAGAGATAATCCTTTATGTATAATTCCCAAATCATTGAAATTATAATAATAACTATTATTTTTAAGTAATGTATTTGGTAGTAAAATATAATTTGGCATTAGCTCTTTTGGCAGAAATACCTGACTTGAACTGGTGTGAAACTATTTATGGCTTTCACTTATTCCACTTAAAAAGAATATTCATATGTTTCACTGAATAAGTATTAATGTTTTTAACCATGCCGTTCTGGCTCATATGGTATATGTACTATACTATTTTTCAAAAGCCATAAATTTGGAATTCCAAAATATACCTGACCTCAACAATTCTGGAAACTGTAGATCTGCATAATGTATAAAAATTTACATGATAAAATATTTGAATAATAACCAAGATGTATAGTGGCAATAACAGAAATATCTAAACTGGTACTTGGAAAATTTCCAGCATTTGAGTTGTGGTATCTCCTGTGGATGTCCTTGCAAATAGGCAGCATTTAGTCTTAGACCTTAAAGGCCAGATGTGGAGGAGGTGGGTGTATTTCCTGATATGTCCAGCCATAAGAAGAGCCATAGTATGTGTACAAATCAAGTTAAACAGTAGTAATTACCAAAATTAAGGAAACCAAGTTTGACATTCAAGCATTTAAAGTTGCCTCAAAACAGGAATCAGGGAAAACAGTGGAAAAGAAACAGAATTAAAGATAAGTTGAGTCATGGATTGTTGTCACAAGGATGGTAAACCTGCAACCTGTGATGCACAAAGCGGATGACATTGATTTGAAGTGTAGAACTCGAATGGACAGATATGGAAAACTGGTTCTGGGGCCTTAGATCTGGAAGGGACCTTTAAAAGATCATTTACTCCTAAATCTCTCCCTGTCCGCTACAAGTACATATTTGAAGTTTAAGAATCCTTTTCCAACGATCTAGGTAGTAGTGGAGCCACAACACAAATCCAGGTCTGCCTATCTAGTATTTATTATGCTACCATCCGGAGAGAAGGTTTGAGTTTGCCACGGACAGGAATGAGTCTTCAGCGAATATGATATTTGAACTGAATACCTACTGCAAGTTGTACAACTTAATTTCTCATAAAAGTCTAAATGTATTTTTGGGTATCCCCACTTGTCAATATCTTGATGGCAAGGACAATCCTAATTATTTCAATCCCCAGATCACTTCAGCAGTGTTTTGTGCCAGGTATGGTTGTGCAAATTACCAACCTCTCTCGGATGCAATCTGCATTCTTAAAGAGGGCAGGGTCAGGTGACCTTTGAACTTTCTTATTCTGTGAGTGAAGTTTGTGTCTCTTAGTTAAGACAAAATAATTATTACTAGCACTCACTGTTTTTCACTCTTTAGAAATTGAAAGGCATAGGCTGATGGATTTGGATTTTCCAGGGGATATATATTTCTCTTTAAAGATATCTGAATTGATTTCAAATATAGATACAGATACTTTTGTAAGATAAAAATATGAAATAAATGAATGTCAACAACATATTCAACAAGAAGTATTTAACATTCACTGTATGGAATACGATGTGTTCCCTGCCTTCAGATTGTTTAGGATTTAGTTAAGAAAAAAATTTAAAAAAATAAAAGCAAAGAAATACCAGCTCTGGAAATCAGCTATGTTTATGGAATGAGCCAGCCTCTAAAAGTGCAGTGTGACTGGCTACTCAACCTTTTGTTGGAACTGTTTAAATTATCTTATTTTATAATGTAATTTTTGATATGTGTACTTCTTGACTCCTATGAGAGTAGTTTACTACCATTGACAAAAATTTAGTGCTTACAAATCAACTAAGAGTATAATGTTTCTAACTGAACATGACCAGGGATAACATAGCTAGCTCTATCCTAATCTCTCTCCGTTGGGTCCCAAGCGTGTTGGAGCACTATCATATTTATCTTTCTTTGTGTTGTATTAACTAATGGTGAAACTATTTCATTGCAACTGCATAGCCCTATGATTGACTGGTGAACATTTTAATAAAAGAGATCTAAATAAAGATAACATTTTTCAAAGAAAAGACATTGCTGGCGCTTGACTACCTGTTCTGTAAGATATTTATTTAGTCTTGTCAATTAATTTAGGTTAGAACATTTGAAGTTACTCATTTGTGACAGTCTCCATAGAATGAACTATTTTGTGAAATTTTCTTGTAGGCATTTTTCTAAACAAGCAAGCTTTTCCAGCTTTAAAATAAAAAATAAATTTTATGTTGTGACTCAGTACATGAGGTAACTGAGGTAAAACTTTCATGAAAATGTATATATATTATACACATGGGTTTTTAAATTTTATTCTATTTTATCTAGTGTTTTAAAAAAATCATCGATCAGAAACCTACTAAACTGATTCATAACTCTCCTTATAATCTGCAGTTTCAAACACTAGAGCTAAAATCCTTCTCTTGAGAACATGTAATTTACCACGTATTATTTTTCTTTTATTCCCTAGTCCCAAGTCTGTGCTCAACATACATATGGGTTTCAAATATGTGAATATTTTAGTTGTCTTTAATCTAGTTTCAGAGATATTATTGAGATTGTATAAAACTGTTGAAAATGATTAGAAGAAATTTATTAGTAATTAGAAAATGAAGGTAAAATATATGAGAAGTAAAAGTCATACCCTTAAAAAACACAATATTAGAACTTTTTCACATATTGTTAATGTGTTACTCTTAATGAAACAGGGAAAGGGACACAAACACACATACACACTCACACTCACATAAACACAAATACAGTAATAATATGTTGGTTCCCAACAAAGAGTAATCGGTTAAAGAGCTAATATCCTCCTTTCTCTTTCTTTCTTTCTTTCTTTCTTCTTTCTTCCTTCCTTCCTTCCTTCCTTCCTTCCTTCCTTCCTTCCTTCCTTTCTTTCTGGAGATCACTACTTAAAATCAGACTGTATTTATTCTTCTAATACTTCTTTTTTTTTGGTCAGACTGGGGTTCAAACTCATGACTTGCCAGGTAGGCACTTGTGGCACGGAGCTATCTCCCCAGCTCTAACAATACTTCTATTTTGAAACTGTTAAAACCATATAATGACTTTTACCTAACTGCTTTTGTAAAGTATAAAGACTTACTTTGCTAAAGTGTTATATTTTCTAAAAAGTAGCATCTGCAGGTCACATACTTTTTTTGTCATTATTTTTTATTCATTTTGATGAGAACAAAGAATAAAATAGCAATGAAACAGTCTCAAAATAAGTTAGTAGGATGGTTACAATAATTAATACCATGCATAGTGTTGTCTTCATAGTAGTTTTCCAGAGGCCAGGATGCAGACCTGATGTCTTGTCTAAACAATATTAGTGCAAACTTTTATTCTCAATGAACTAAACAAAGTAGCCATGTATCTATTCTTTCTTGTGTGTATACATATATACAATGTATATATTTTTATTTTTTAAGTTTCTAATTCTAGAAGAAAATATCATAACATGTTGTATAGATTGTAAGTCAAAGATACAATATGAATCATAGACCAAAAATATAATTGAACAATATTCAGAAAATTAATTAAATATTAACTAATTAAAAATTAAATTAAATATTTCAAAACAATATTCCAAAATTTAAATTAAATTTTGAGTCCAACTTACAGGCCAGAATGTTGTATATCATATCTACATATCTGTAATCAATTCAGAATACTTACATAGCATGTGAATAGGTTAATATATACAAAAATAACAACTAAGGCAAAGTTTCTATGGCAGTAAAGCATTACTGAGAATAAAACATAACATAAATTCTGGAATGGAAAATATATGACCAGAACTTGTAACATCTTGGGGATAGAGTATTGCATAAAGTTTTACAAAGTTTTAGTATGTCTTGTACATGGACAGTCCATGACGCTTAATGGTGGCCAGGTGTCACTTGTAAGACTGAGTTACTGCTATTTCCTTTATATCCACCCTGTAAGTCATATACTTTGTTTAGCTTATACAATAGCCTGAGCCAAATACTACTTGCAAATCACAGTTTCTTTTCTTTTTTGTCTTCTAATAGTATAAGAATTTCCTCTTGTGCTATTTTTATAACTTATAACATTTTTTTTTGTCCTTTTTGAAATAGGGTCTCACTATGCAGTTCAGGCTGACCGTGAGCTCATTTTCGTAGCACAGGCTGGTCTTGGACTCACATCGATCCTTTGCTAATTTATAACTTTGATATGGTTATTAATCCTTTCTCATCCATATCTAACTTTTTTGGTGAGGATCTTGATGAATATTTTGGCACCTTACAAAGTCTATTCTATTCTAAAAAATTCTATTATGAGAATTACTATTAGGATAGAAATTTCTGGAAAGATTGCCAAGTATTCTCCAGGTGTTGATATTTTTCTTTGCAGCATAATTTGGTTTCCGTTCTGCAAATTTATTAGGTTAGTTCAATAGATTTTTGGTTTTGATTTTTTTAAATAAACAAAAGATACATAATTTATAGTCGTAAGAGTTGAATAGGGTTAAATTATGGTAAGTAACTTCTATAACTATACTTTGCATTTAATAAAATACTAGGTTATAGCTCTGAAAATGAAAGTTTTCTTCTCAATCATACACTAAGTTTCTCAATGAAATCTTCTTTGTTCCTGTTTTCAATTTTTCTTGTGTTCTCTTTTCCCTATTTTTATGTTGCATACATAATAATTCTTATGCTTTATATGCAGTAATTCACTGAATATCTGTGATTAATTTATTAAAGGACATCTGAAAAACTCAGGAACAGTAAAGCTTTCCAATTTTAATATTATCTAGTGAATAATGATTGAGATTAGTAGTTAGAAAACTAGATTTATACTTCTGTATTTATTTTGGTTTTTTTTACTTCCTTAGTGATGCTAATGACTCCTTCCATTTTCTTTTTTTAAACTTTTTTTTCTTGTTTCAGAACTTTTGTTTGTTTATTTATTTTTACGGGGCCGGCTCAGCCTGTCCTGAGGGCAGGGCTGGTGCAGCATGTGGTGCCTGGGATAGAACCGTGGTCCCTGCAGCCGCCTGCAGGTGCTTTAGACCACTGAGCCATCCTGCTGGGCCCCTCCTTCCATTTTCTTATCCCTAACTTATATAGGACTAATATTTGTTTCTGTTTTTTTTTTTTTTTTTTTTTTTTTTTTTTTTTTTTTTTTTTTTTTTTTTTTTTTTGCAGTATCAGGGTTTGAACTCAGGACCCTGCACTTGCCAGGCAAGCTCTTAGTCTACTGAGCTATATCCCCAGCCCCTTGTTTTTGGTTCTGTCTAATTAATAAAATAACATGGTGATAATAAATAATCATAAGAATGTGCTTTGAAAATTTAAAAGACTCTGCAAGTATGGATGTAGTGATTTAAAAAGATGGCATATATGTAAAATATCCTGCAGAGTGCTTGGCCAAAATGTGTAAAATATAATAGTCACTATTACTAATATTTTTAAATTTGTATATATATTTAGAATATTTATATTTCACACTTTGAAATTTAATAATATTATTTTTTCTGTAAATCTACTTTTCATGCCTCTTATTCTTTGCGTTTCTCTTCATAAAAACTTTTTCCTACAAATCTGATGTACTATTTTATTCCTTTTTCTTTACTATTTTATTCTTATACTCATTTGCCATTTTATAGGTTTTTTTTCCTAAAACTTGTTAAGAGTTATAGTAATTGTAAGTGAAAATAAAAATTTAAGTAACTGATTTGCCAACTTTTTATTATGTTAAACATTTTGAATCTATATTTTAAGTTACAGAAATTTGTATTAATCAATATTTAGTCTTTTCACAACAGGACACAATTATTTGAATAACAATAAGTACTTCAGATATATAATTTGACTAAATTTTATCCTATATCAGATAAGTAAAACTTATGTTGTGTTATTTTTTGTTAGCAACAAATACTGTACATACAAGGGGAAATGCTAGCCTGTTGAAGATATAAAAGAACAAAAATAATCTATGTTTGACAACTTAGAACCTACTTAAATAATTATGTTTCACATAGAACTTCATTTATTCTTTTCTCAAACTGTTTTTTTCCATCAAAAAAGAAGTGATTCATCGTAGTGATTAGAGCTTTCTTTCTTTAAACATTAATGTAAAGCAATGTTTTTATAATTCCAAATAATAAATAGTAGCTATTATTCAAATAATTTAGTTCTTCCTAATGATAACATATCCCTGTTCAGAAACCTGTTCTGAAATGTTAGCAGAGGAAAGGAAAAGCATTCTTTTTGTCATTAATTTGTTCATTTTGGAGGGCTCACTGGAATGGTTTTGGAGAGAGAGGGAAAGAGAGAGAGAGAGGGAGAGGAAGATTTTGAATATCTACAAAACCCAGGAAGATGCTTGCCCAAATCCTTAAGATACAGATGGTGTCATAAATGTTTTGAAGATAGGAAACCATACAGCCCCATTTTTTAAAAAAATATATTTTTTAATTAGATAAATATTTCCCTACTCTTTCAAATAATTGATTGAAAGAGAATTTTTACGGCATTCATTTATAGACAAAGCAAGTCTTTTGTACATTGTGGTGTGAATCTCAGATGTCATAGAGACCTAGAAATTTTGGGCTTAATTTGAGTCAACAGAATTTTACCTACCTACTTGTTGGCTCTTGAGAATGTCTTAATTTTCATGGTTTCCCCCCCTATTTTCTTCAGTATAATTGCATCATCTTAACCAGGAGAGTTGCTGTCTGCTTCTAAGGTCTGTATCTCTACTGAAGATCTTTAATTGTGTGCTTGGTTTTCTTGGTACAGGTTAGTACTTGACTTTTGGTTCGCTCAGATTCATTATCAGGATTTTACTGACTATCCTTTCAATCCTCATTGTGTGTGTGTGTGTGTGTGTGTGTGTGTGTGTGTGTGTGTGTGTATGATGACTTTTTTGTAAAATTTATCATTCATTCTGATAAAAACCGCTCAACCTACCAAACCAAACCTCATTTCTGAAAGTCCCAACTATCAACATAACCTCATATTTATTTTCCTTTTATTTTATTCCTCAGCTATTACTTTTAAAAGAGATTACTTGGAAAACAATTATTTGAAGTCTGGTAGTTTCTTCCTCAAAAAGTCTCTTGTATAGAAATCATAAGTATTCAAAAATATTAAAAATGAAATGAAGAATATAGGTTAAAAAACAAAATTCACTTGGGGACAACAGTCACTTGTTTGGCATTGTCTACCACAACAATTCTTTTCAAATTTTTTAGTGATACATCAACCAGATTGCCATTCATCCATGTATTTCTCTGTGGTGCTATAGACTGAAAGCAGGACCTAGAATATGCTAGGCAGTTGCTCTACCACTGAGATATACACCCAGACTTTCTTACTGTTTATTTTGAGACAAGGTCTCTGTAATTGATCTTGGGATTTTCTTGCCTCAGCTTCTCAAGTAGCTAGGATTTCCAGCATGTTCCACCATAGAAGGCTGTGCATTGATTTTGTTTCACAAAGTTTGTATAGTTTCACAGGTACAAAGAAATTGTATACAACATATTACTATATATACAAATATTTGCATCCATTTTTCCCTTCTCAATATCAGCTGCACAACATAAATTAATGTTGGGATTTTGGATGTGGGGGGAAGGAATTTGAATTCTGGTGCTGAGAGACTGTGAACCTTCGGACTGAGCACTCAGGAAGAGCTTAGGACTAAGTGTAGAAAGATGAGTTAAAGCAGTAGTGATGAATCTGTGCCTCATGTGTAATTGTGTTTTTCTTTTAAGACAAAAGATCAATGTAAGGGCCAGCCAGGTAGTTCAGCAGATTGAAGTGCCTACTCAGGCAGATATAGGGTCCAGGGGTTTTGATCCCTTGTCTGCTGTGCTGGTCCCACCCCCAGGGCACACTGAGATAGCTATTGAAACTGGGCATGGTATCACATGCCTGTAATCCCAGTGCTTGGGAGGCTAAAAAACAGGAAGGTTCATGATCTGTGTAGTGAGTCCCTGTAGACTCTATACTAAATACATAATTTTTTTTTCAAAGTAGAAGCTTTTTAAAAGCAAAACCTCTGATATTCAGGTTTTACTGCAGTGTCAGCATTTTGTGATAAGTAAATAGATCTTGAGGTTCAGTTTGGCCCTCAGTCTCTAAAAGGTTTACCAACATTGGGTTACAGCTTTATTATGCTTCTTACTTTGTTCTTTTAATTTCTCCAGAGTTTTACTAAGACGTGAACATAACAGTGGAATTTTTGCTGTTTTATTCTGTATCTCCTACCTATCATTTCTTCAAGGTTGGCATTTCCAGGCTTCTTTCTTTCATTCCCGTTTTGTCCTATGCATTATCAATTTCTCTGTCAGATATTAATTCTTGCATTATGGATCTCTTCTATTTTTAAATTAATTTTTATTAGTACAAATTTGCCACACATGATTCATTCACCATAGGGAATGTATGCCTGCCCATAATATATCTTAATTCTTTTTTTCTCATTCCTCTCCCTTATCCTTCCCCCTCATTTACAAATCTTTGTTGCCATTGTTTCTCCATTCTTTTTAAAAAATCCCTATTCCCTTTCTTCCCTTTAGAGGCATCATCTCTTGTTTCCCAATTTCCTCTTTTTTCACATTCTTTTTTTTGTACAGAGTCTTACTACACAGCTCGGACTCATAGTGATCCTTCTGTTTCCTATTTCCCAAGTGCTGGGATTACAGGAGGTGCCTCTGTGCCCAGACTCCATTGCCAGCTCAGGGCTGGAGAGCAGGGCCAGCTTGGCATGTGGGGAATCGAACCCTGGACCCTGCGCTTCCCTAAGCAAGTGCTTAGTCCACTGAGTTATACGGCCAGCCTTCTGTTTTCACATTCTTAAGTATCACTTAAGCTCTGGGCTCAATAGATAAAACTTAAATATCAATCACCTGTTGGATATGTCCATTTAGATGACACAAAACACCATTTTTATTGAGACTAAAGGTAAACTAGGCGTCTTGAAAACCTACTTTCTCCTATGTTCTTTATTCCAGTAGGTAGCACTTCACCAAGGAGATAAAAATATTGCATACCTTTCTTATCCCACCAGGTCATGCTATTCTCTTCACATTTTTTTCAAATCTGCTTTTTCTTTTTTTTAAATGTATTTGGTACAGGATCTCACTATGCAGCTCAGACTCATGGTGATCCTCCTGTTTTCAGTCAGCACTAATCCCCAGCCCTGGGATTACAGACATGCACCACCACACTCGGTCTTGGTGGCCAGCTCAGTACACCAGGGAGCAGGGCCAGTGCAGCATATAGTGCTGGGGATCGAACCCCACTTGCCTAAGCAGGTGCTTAGTCCACTGAACTATCTTACTGGCCCTTTAAAAGTCTGTTATTTCCATCCCTCAATATGGTTTCTAAGGTCTAACAAAATGATCCATTGAAAACACAAACAGATCACTTCAAAAAACTACTAACTCTATAATCATTCATTGGAAAAAAAATTAATCAGTGATCTAACCTTGTCTACCTCTCTGACATTTATTCAAGCCATGTGGGTCTAATGTAATTCCCAGATTTAATTGTGCTGTTTTCATGCCTCTGTACCTTGATTTATACTCTAAAATTCTATCCTCTTCCCATCTCTTTCCTGCCTGGCTAGTTACTGCTCATGTTTTCAAGAATCCTTACTTCTAGGAAATGGTGCTGTGCCGTTGTCTCCTTTGATTTTCCACTGTAGTCCTGGCTTAACTTTATCATGGCACTTACCTGTTTATCTATGGTTTGTAGTCAGTAGAGAATGAGCTTTTTGATGGCAAGGACCAAAGAGCTGGCTTTGTGAAGGAAAGTATTGGACAAAATACCTATTGAATGGAACATAAAAAAAGAAAAAACAAACCCGCTGTATGTGCTATGAAGGGTGCTGATAAAAGGGAAAATCCTCTCAAATACAAATGCACATTATAGGCTGCCAATAGTGTTGTTGATAGAAAACAACTGATCCAATAATCCAAACTTCTAAACTTTTTTTCTGTTTCCCTTGGGAAACTATTTGACGTGGGCAGTTTTTGGCACATAATAATTTATCAGATCATTTTAGAAATGGTAAGTTCTGTGTAGAGGTGTGTTTCCTAGTGTATACTGATAACAGAAAGAAAAGCACACCTAAATGATTCCAGCCCCCGAACAACCTCAATGTGTACCTATTTTCCAACACCAGCTGCTGGTGGGTGATATAAGGGAGTACTCTGAATATCCACATTCTTGGAAAGATGGCCATAGGGAAAAGTTACCTATATTTCTAACATCCATGAAATTTAATCTATCAAAGAACTTTAAAAAGATAACAGAGTTTTAAACACACTTGAGGTGCCATATTAATGTTAATCTCTATTTCGACCCATGAATTTTCCCTAGAATTTATGGGTGGTAAACATGTTAAATAATAAGAAGGTAAATATACCTTTTTTTGTGTGTATGTGGGTACTGATGATTGAACTCATGGCCTTAAAAATGAGCTACATCCACAGCCATTTTTCATGTTTTATTTTGAGAAAACTTCTCACTAATTGGGTTGCCCAGTCTGGGGCTGAAATCCTTCTGCCATTGAGACAGCATGCTGGGACTATGGACACACACCACCACTCTTGGCATGTACATTTTGAAGGGTACATATTCACTCATCAACTTATTTATAAGTAGGGCAAGTGAGTTAAAACACTTCTCCATTACATTTTTGCTCAGCTGTTCAAAATGAATATTTTTCAACCACATATTAAAACCATAGTAGTCATTTCATAATTTTTTCATAAGAATAATAACCTTGTAAAATATAGTTATAATTTATGACTGGCTAATAATGATGTTGATTATTATCTAATAGTATATTTAATTCATCTAGACTAGCACTATGCAGGAAAAATATTATAAAGATGTAAATGTTTTATATTGTTGTTTTCCAGCAGAGCATTCATATGTGACTAAATTTATAATTGTATTTCTTTTTATTTTTATTTATTTATTTTTAAAATTATCCATTTATTTATTTTTTTTCTTGTTTCAAAACTTTTGTTTGTTTGTTTGTTTATTTATTTTTATGGCCAGCTCAGCCTGCCCTGAGGGCAGGGCTGGCACAGCATGTGGTGCTGGGGATCGAACTGCAGTCCCTGCAGCTGCCTAAGTTTTCCTAAGCAGGCACTTTAGACTACTGAGCCATCCTGCTGGGCCTGTATGTCTTTTTAATTAGTTAAAATTTAAATAGCCACATGGAACTAGTGGCTACTATGTTGGACAGTGTAGATCTGTACTGTAGGCTATCATAAGAATAAGTTTTTAAAATTACATTAAATAAAGCACTTGAATGAAATGAAATTATCTACACTGAGCTAATCCATAATGATGTTTTTAATGTCTTCCTGAGTGTGATATTTTTAAGAGAAACTGAGCATCTTAAAAGTATACTCTATATTGAAGCATATTGTACTTTTTCTCAGTGTGATATTTTATTGTTTGTTGGTACTTAAAATTTTTTTAAGTGAAAAGCCACTGTCACACTTATCTGTAGCACCCTCCAAAAGGATTAAAAATGGAAAATAAGTAAACCAATTAAAGGCAATTTTACCTCACCACAGAAGTGATGGTTGTACCCATCTGAATGTAAGCCTCTAAAACTGGCAGAAACGTAATTCTTCAGATTAAATAAAGACTGATTCATATTATTGATTTAACTAACACTCCCTTCAAATTTGGTGAACATTTTCTTTCACTCATATTAAAGTTTGGTGACGGTCAGGGAGGCGGAAAAGCATGTAGCTTCAAAAATTTCCTGAAAAAAATGCAGCCCATTGATTCTCAAGTTTCAATTCCAGCTAGGGAAAACAGATTCCTAACTTCAAGCATTATCTTCAGGCTGTGGCACTGAAAAAAAAAAAAAAAAAGAAAAAGGCCAGAGGTTAAGGAACAAAAAGCAAATGATAAAAGGGTATTGCTACTTCCTTTCCTTTGCTTGATAGAAAAGAAAGATAAAGTGCGCGCTTGAGTGCGTGCGTGCACGAACACAGGTATAGGCATAAGCCTCGGGGTTTAAGGTTAGTCACAGCGGGGATTGAGGCTGACTTGTTCTGTGTAGCCCATGTGAAACATAGTTTAATAAAAAGAAAAGGCGAACAAGTTGCTTAGGCCACCAAGTCATGTGTTAAGTCCACATCTGCCTGATTCTATCTAAACTCCCTCTCTTTGGGTTTCCTTTTATCCTAGAGGCATTATTCAACAATATTAATGTCTCCTGCTCTTCTACCTCTTCTCTCCTATGGCAGCAGATTTTCCTTGACTTTAATTCTTCCATCCACTTTCCCTCACTGCTTTTCAAAAGTCTTTTCCTTTTCTTTTAAATCATATTTTTTTTCTATTGTACAAGTTGAAGTAGTGTTCAGTTTGGCCGCAAACATATTAAAATATATTCTAATATATTAGAATATTAAAAAATTAGCATAGCCCCTGTGCAAGGTGACATGAGTAGTAGTAGCATCAAAGATGACTGAAATGTTAAAATGTCCACTTACTGAAGTCTCTGGCTCTCATTATTTACCTTCTGAGAATTTATTCTGAAGAAATCATTACAGATGCACATAAAAATGTGCACACAAGGAATGTAATCCAACCATGATTAGTAGCACTGAAGAATTAGAATAATTTTATTGTCTAATAATAGGGATATTTCTTTTCAATAACTATTTATCATGTTTAATATATGCATCTTTTAAAGTTTTTTTTTCTTTTTTTAGATAATAAGGTAAGTTGAAAAGTCAAAAAGTTCTTTTCTCCCAACTTTCAGTTTGGAGAGACATCATAAGAAAATGGAAAATAAAGAGATTATGATTCACCACCAAACACTAATTAATTATTCTTAATCAGTATAATAATGTTCATTCCTGTTTGGCACAAGCTCTGTACTAGGTGACTAGTGTAAAAGAATAGTAAGTGTGTAAGTATCCTGTCATTCAAGTAGAAAAAAGAGTTATTTTCTAGTTGTTGTAGCCAAATAGCTTATCAGGGAGAAGTATTTCATTTGAGTTGTAAAAGTTGCTGAAGATTTAGGTCAGAGTGGTCAAAATATTTGATTTAGGACCCCTTTATAACACTTCAATGATTGAGGTTATCAAAGAGTTTTTTAAAATGTGAGTTATAGCCATCCCTATAAATAACATGAGGAAATATTAACTTGTTTAAAATAAAGTACGTGTTAGCATAGGATAAGGGATGATGTTTGGTGCTAGAATGCCTGTCTAGCATGCATGAAGCCATGGAAACGCAGAAAGAGGAGAGGCAAGAAGAGGGAAAGGGGGGAATTACGTATAACATACATAAATATATGTATATAAAAGCTATATTTATGTGAGCAAACATTTACTTAGGAAAGTGACATAGTTATATACTTTGTGGTTTAACATATGATCTAACAAGGACAGTTGTAATCTCATATTTGTGCCTATTGATAGCAACCAATCACAATAGCTTCTGGAAAACTGCACTGTATACTTATAAGAGAATGAAAATAAAGAAGTAAATAGAATTTTAATAGTACTGTGAACATAGTGTTGATGATGTAGGTGTCCTGAGTACTATTTCTTTTAAAAACCCTTTATTTGTTTGTTTGTTTGTTTGTTTGTTTCTTTCTTTCTTTCTTTGGTACAGGGTCTTACTACCCAATTAGCACTCACAGTGATACTTCTGTGTCAGCCTCCCCAGCACTGGGATTACAGGCATGCACCACTATTCTGGGTTTCGGTGGCTGGCACAGTCTGTGGTACCTGGGATTGAACCTGGATCCTTGCACTAGCCAGGCAGATATTTAGATCTCCAAGCTAGGTCACCAGTCCCTGAGAACTACTTGGAGAAGAACTGATAAAAACAGATGGAGGGCAAAATAGAGGTAGGGCATTAGATCACAAGAGGGAGAATATATGGTATATCAAAAAAGTGAACAGAAATAAGGTGGTAATTAGGGTAATATACTGTCAGATGTAAAACAATCTTAAGTAGCATGTGTTTCTCAAAGTGTAATGCTATTTTCTATAAATAATTTCTTGCTCATTACAAACACATACTATTGAGCTTCACCTCAAAATTAACCATTTCAAAATCTAAAAAAGGAATCTGAGAACTTGAATTTTTAACAAATAAATGTTGTTTGTGAATGATTCATATCAGGTGAGTAGAAGATGTATGGCAAGAATTATAGGTTGATGGATATTACGCCAATTTTTAAAAATGCTAGTATACTTATTATGACCTTCACTGATCTTCACTTGGGGTTTTGGAAAGCTTTAGAGCAGGAGTGACAGAACAGAAATTCATACTTTATTCCAGGCATGGCTTGTAGCTGACAATTTCTTACTGGTGGATTGATTATCTTACTTAATTTATTTAGCATTTACTATGTTCTAAGAAGCAAAGTAATAATTAGTGAAACAAAGACGATAGCACTATCTAGTTCATAGAAGTTGCAGATTGAATAGGAGAGCCAGATATTTAAGATGTAAGTAATATGTTCATTAATTTGCAACAACGTAGAGAAATCTGGTGTGTGTGTAGGATGGATGATGTGAGGGTCCAATGGGAAATCTTTAAACGAACTTTCAGATACCATCAGCAGTGATGGCCATATTATTTCTCTGATCATGGTGACAAAAATTGCATGTGTAAGAATAACTGATATCATACTGGAATTAACACAGTATATCTCAGAGAAGGGTTAGGTAATATTATAGAAGAATTCATTGAAAATGTATTCTCTTTTGTTTTTTTTTTATTTTTATTTTATTTATTTATTTATTTATTTTGTCTTTTTGAGACAGGGTCTCGCTATGCAGTTGGGGCTGGTCCTGAGCTCACTTTTGTAGCCCAGGCTGGTCTCGAACTCGCACCTATCCTCCTGCCTCAGCCTCCCGAGTGCTGGGATTACAGGCGTGAGCCACCACGCCCGGCTTGTATTCTCTTTTGAAAGTAAAATATGTACTCTCCCCAAAAGCCCTACAGCATGTTTCCACGGCTCGGCCTCAGATACTATCCATACTTTCTTCACTTTAATCACTTTTTCAGTCTTCTTTTCCTCTGTCACTCATTAAGTAGAGTGAAGAGGAGGAAGTGACTTAGATTATTACGACAGCTTTAAACTAAGTACTATAAACATCTTTACTATCCCAAATAATTATAATTAAATGAGTAAACAGAGAACCTATCTGCCAGCACCACCTGCAGGGGAAGAGGAAGTATGCAACAAGATTCAACACCTTTGCCAGAGAATCAACATTCCTTTACTGATTATATGCTAAGGAAAGAGCCTCAGTTTAGCAGCTGAGAACACAAAGATTAATAAGAGACTGTTCACTCACACTCTATGGGACACTTCATTAGAACCTTGAGATGTTTATAATGATTAGAGTAGCTTGGAAGAAACTGATTCTACCTAGGAAACTTCTTTAATGCAAACTGAATAGTAAAGCAATCATTGTATTGTCTTTTTTTTTTTTTTTTTTTTTTTTTTTGCATCCTCCACCAAAAGAAACTAAGAATTAAGACAACTTCATAGTTTTTACAAGTGAAATGATGAAGCTTGTTTTTGAGGCTCCTAGTCTGTTAAGTTTTTGATGTGATGAGAAAAATTTGCATTGCACACTGTTTTATATAGACAAGTTAAGCATCTTCAGAATTTTCTAATTTAAATTGTATGAAAAAACTATCTTATGAATTGTCTTTCTCCCAGTAGAAGAATCAGATGAAAGAACATGTACAGATTGTATAAATTCATGAGCTCCTTTGAAATAAGGTGGTAATTAGGGTAATATACTGTCAGATGTAAAACAATCTTAAGTAGCATGTGTTTCTCAAAGTGTAATGCTATTATCTATAAAGAATTTCTTGCTCATTACAAACACATACTATTGAGCTTCACCTCAAAATTAACCATTTCAAAAATCTAAAAAAGGAATCTGAGAATTTGAATTTTTAACAAGCTCTTTAAATTGCTATGTGCATTAAGGTTTAGGAGCCACTCACCGAGACTTCATTTATGACAGGTGAGGAAATAATTCGAGAGAAGTCAAGTGATTTGACCAAAGTGGAAGAAACTAGACTCAGTCTCAAATATTGACTCGCAGGCCAGAAATATTTGAGCTGTAAGTAGTTTACATTTTTGTTTTTTGGTAAATGCTGAATAGATCTCAATGAAAAGCAAATTTGTTCCTTGACAGTCCCCAAAGATTTAGTAGTAATACTTCACCATTAATAGGCTCTCAGTACTTAGTAAGTAAACCGTTGCCTTAAAATTCATATGAGCTAAAGAAACTTGTAGGCAAAGGTATTTTATTATCTTGCTACCATACCACTCTTCATCATAAGACATACAAAGTCTTTTATCAAGAAGAATATACATACATTTCTCAAATCACAGAATATAATAATAAAAAGCAAATGGAAAATTCTGCTACTAGTGTTAAACAAGAATATTATAACAACATACCATATGGTATTTCCCTACCTTGTTCAGTATTTAACCTACCAATTTATTGCTAGGCGTCTTGGCAGCAAGCTGTGCAAGTTGAAGTGGAATCTGATTGAGGTGAGTTAATTAATGTGGTGGCAGCTTGGAATGTTGTCCAGCTGCCAGTGAGAATTATGTTTGTTTGTCTTTGGCCCAAGTGTGAAATGGCTGGCTGTTGATTTCAGAAGTGTGAATGTACATTTTTATATCTCACACGAATGAATACATTTTTTGTATCCTACACATTTGGGGAAATGCTAAAATTTATTGGGTAATGTTATTTACCACTTGTGTGGTAGAAAAAGAAAGGTGGAATTTTGCCCCAGAGGTTGACGTTTGCATCTGTAGAAAAAGCCAAAGCAGGTGGCATATAAATCTATGAGCAGGTAAATAAGCCAATTGAAATTAGCTCATCCAGTCTGATGTTTTTAAGAATAACTTTTAAAAGAAGGTAAGGAAGATTTTGAAAATAGAAAAGAATAACTCTTGCAATGGCAAAAGGATTCTGAAAGTAAGAAATATAATTTTAAATTTCTTTTGAAATGAACGGCCTTTAAATTTGCTATTGACTTTTACAATGTTTATCTTCTTTCTACCAAACACAACACCCTGTTGAAGACATTATTCACTGTGCAATCTTCCCTTCTATCAGCAACTGATGATAGTGATTCCTGTGATGCGATTTTGATCTATATAATTCTGACTGGTTGTTATTGCTATATGCAGGGAGTTCTCCAATTTAAGCTCAATAACTGATCTTAAACCAAGAAAGTTCAAAGCACATTTGAAGGATTTAAGATATTAGTGTTTCATTATTATTTTCTCTAGTAGCCTATTAAGAAAAATACTTTGACAAAATTTATTGATACATTAAGAACATGGATACTTAAAAGTATAATATTTGAATGCATTTCTTTTATGCTATCATTTAAAAATATTAAAATACATTAAAACCAAGGGAAATCTCAAGATGTATGACAGAAAATAAGATAAACATCTGCAAACCTAATAAAGCAAGTATTACCAGATTTTTTTTTTTTTTTTTTTTTTTTCTGTACTAGGGATTGAACTCAAGACCTGTGCTTGCCAAGGCAGGCACTTGCACTGCTGAGCTATATCCCTGGCTCAGATTGTTTTTTTTTTTTTAATTTTTAAAATTTTATTTATTATTTTTATTCTTGTTTCAGAACCTTTGTTTGTTTATTCACTCATTTTTATGGCCAGCTCAGCCCGCCCGAGGGCAGGGCTGGCGCAGCATGTGGTGCCGGGGATCAAATCGCAGTCCCTGAAGCCGCCCAAGCTTCCCCAAGCAGGCGCTTTAGACCACTGAGCCATCCTGCCGGGCCCTCAGATTGTTTTTTACTGGTTTCAAATTGTTAAACTCAAGCAATCCTCCTTCCTTAACCTCACAAGTAGCTGGGCTTACCACCTCTGTAAGCCTTAGCACACTTCTTGTTTTAGTAAAAAGATTTCATTAAATTTCAATGAGTCCATAACAATATTTTGAAGATAATAAACAAAATTAGCTTCTTAAATTAAAAAGCCAATAAAAAACAGTATTTTACATGCAGAAGTTTATTGAAAAAACAATGCAGTTCCTACCTAAGTAAAATCTTTTAACTTAAGAAAATTTTAAACTTATATTCCCTCCAATAGTGTTTGTCACAATATTATTTACAATGCTTTTTCTCTGGTAAAAATGTTTAGCAGCATGGTATTGTATATAAAGCTTATAGTCCTGATTATTTTATTATTTTCCTTTATCAGTTTTAAAAATTTTAAATATGTTAAGACATTTTGTAGTTGTCCTCACACAAAAACGTTTTTTTGATTTAATATTTTTATTGTATAAATTTTTTTTTAAGAATTTTTTATTTTATTTATTTATTTTTTCTTGTTTCAGAACTTTTGTTTGTTTATTCACTCATTTTTATGGCCGGCTCAGCCCGCCCTGAGGGCAGGGCTGGCACAGCATGTGGTGCTGGGGATCGAACCGTGGTCCCTGAAGCCACCCAAGCTTTCCCAAGCAGGCGCTTTAGACCACTGAGCCATCCCGCTGGGCCCTATTGTATAAATTTAACAGTGGTTATATTACATATTTTCATCATCAGATCAGTTTAGATTAATACATATAGATATATAAGATTGATCAAACAATTAAACATTCACACATTCAATCAACATTACTTTTTCTTTTCCCCTTTCTTATTTTAAAAGTTGACACATTGCATATTGTTCCCACAATAGTTTTACAGAGCATAGTGTGTGGGCATGAAAACATTTTAAAAAATATTATTGTACTTTTAAGATTATGGAATTCTCATAATCTTTACTTTTCAGATGAATATAAGCCTCAGAGTTGTGTAAGATTGTATTATTATTAAAGTAAAGAATAAATCAAACATTTTCATGAGATGTATGTTTATGGGCATCTCCTAAGGACAGACTTAATCATAGATAACTGCCTGAGGATGAACATCTATAATTTATTTAGTTGTAATTAGAAACATTTTTAATGTGATACTTCAGGCAAAATATTTCTCCTTCAAATTTCCAGATGTTTATGGTAGGCTTACAAGTACATAAAGATTATAGAAGATGCTCTTACATAAAGTCTCCCTAAATTTGACTATTGTAGGCAGTTAAATTATAGAATATTAATGCATTAGATACATTTGATGAAATGATTTTTCTCAATTTTAAAATCAACACATATTTTCAAATAATAATAAGGTATATTCATTGTCAGGGAATTGCTATTTATGCATATTACGTCTTGATTCTTTTTACTTCCTCTTTCCTCTCATGGCTCCCATTCCTAGATCTCCTTCCTTTTTTTCAGAGAACTAATTAATTGATTCTTTGTATTGTCTTTAGTCTCAATTTCATTAATTTCCACTCTAATATTTATAATTTCTTTTCCTTCTATTCATTTCAGGTTTGGGCCATTCCTGGCTTTCTGGGACCTCGATATACATCACTAGGCTATTTATTAGGGACCATGCTATTCTTTTTATGTGTACATTCACAGCTATAAACTTCATTCCTAGAAATACTTTTGTTGTGTCCCATAGGTTTTGGTATGCTGTGTTTTCATTGTCTTTTGATTCTAGTAACTATTTTATTTCTTCCCCGATTTCTGTGATCCATTGATTATTCAATAATGTATTATTTAATCTCTATGCTTTTGTGTAGTTTCTGAAGCTTCTTTTTCTGTTGATGCCTAGCTTCGTTCTACCATGATCCAAGTCTGCCAGGTACTACTTTAACTCTTTTCTACTTATATAAGTAAGCTTTATGGATTAAGATATGACCCATTTTGGGAAAAGTCCTGTATACTGTTGAGAAAAAATGTATTTTTTGTTGTTGGACAAAACACTTTGTAGACATCTGTTAAATCTATATGTTCAGTAGTGTGGCTTAACTCTTTTTTTTTTTTGCTTTTTGAGACAGGGTCTCGCTATGCAGTTCAGGCTGGCCTTGAGCTCACTTTTGTAGCCCAGGCTGGTCTCGAACTCACATTGATCCTCCTGCCTCACCCTCCTGAGTGCTGGGATTACAGGCGTGCGCCACCACACCTGGCATGTGGTTTAACTCTTAGGGTTTTTTTTTTTTTTTTTTTTTTTTTTTTTTTTTTTTTTTTTTTTTTTTTTTTTTTTTTTTTTTTTTTTTTTTTTTTTTTTTTTTTTTTTTTTTTTTTTTTTTTTGCGGGACCAGGGTTCAAACTCACGACCTTGCACTTGCCAGTCAGGCACTTATGCCATGGAGCTATCACTCCAATCCCCTAACCCTTATGTTTTTATGTTGATTTTTTTTCTCACTAATTTGTCTAATTGTAAGAGTGGAGTATCAAAGTCGGCCAGTATGATTGTATTGATTCTTGTCTTTATATCCAGTAGTTTTATTTTCTGAGGTTGGGTGTGACAGCATTCTGTGCACAAATCCTTATTTAATTTTAAATTTATTTAATTTTTTAAAATTAATTTTATCGATACATTTTAGATATACCTATTGGTATACACCTAACATTCATCTTAGGGAATTTGTAGCAGTACATGATCAATATTAATTCTTCTTTTTACTCATTCCCCTCCTCTCCATCTAACACATCTTCCTCTCTGTATTTACAATACCTTTTTTCCAAGTTTTTTCTTCTATTCCTTTTTTCCCCTATTCCTTCTTTTTCTCCTCCCGCATCTTCTGTTTCCTTTCCTACTTGAACATTTTCTTTCTATTTCACAATATCTATTATACATTTTGGTCTTTATTCACACTTTCAGTTTCTCACTGAAGTATGTGATATGTTTGTCCTGATTGATTTCACTTAAGAGTATGCCT
Organism: Myocastor coypus; assembly: GCA_004027025.1. Classification (NCBI taxonomy): domain Eukaryota; kingdom Metazoa; phylum Chordata; class Mammalia; order Rodentia; family Myocastoridae; genus Myocastor; species Myocastor coypus. The sequence goes on along the minus strand of PVJA010009218.1, from coordinate 36,476 downwards.
CAAAATAGATCCATTTAAGTAGAAGTGTCTTAAACTTATTATTCTTTATAACATAATAGAATAATATTCCACTGTATTAAAACAGAAAACATATCTTCCATATCCATTCATTCATTGATGAGCATTTGGGTTGTTTCCAAGATTTGATTATCACAATCTATGCTGCTAGAAACACGACTGTGTATTTTGTAACTGTGGTCTGATTTCAATTCTTTCAGGAAAATACCAAGAAGAGGGATAGCTGGGCTAAAAGAAACCTGTAGTTTTAGTGTTTTGTGGGATCTCCATACTGATTTCCACAGTGGCTGTACCAGTTTCTACTCCCACCAATAGTACGGAAAGACTCCTTTCCCTTACAGCTCTTTCAGCACATGTTATTGGTTATTAACTAATTCCTAGGGATTTCATTTTTTGTGGTGCTGTTGTAAAAGGTGTTCTCTTAACTTCATTCACGATTAAAAAAAAAACCTACAGAAAATTGGGTTTTTATCAGAACTTCTCTCTTAGTGAGTTTGTTATTTGTATACAAGAATGCTATCAATTATTGAATGTTGGCTTTGTATCCAGCTACACTACTCAATTTGACTATTAAATCTAGAAGTCTTTTAGTGGGATTTTTGGGGTCTTCTATGTAGAATATGATATTCACAAATAATGATAATTGAACTTCATTTCATATTTTAAAAATATTTCAAATTTATTTCTCCTATCTAATTGTGCTGGATGATGTTTCCAGGACTATATTGACTAAGAATGGTGATAGTGGACATATTTGTTCCTGATTTTAAAGTGAGTGCTTTTAGTTTTGGGACATTTAATATGGTGTTGATTATTGGTTTGTCACAGATAGCTTTTATCAGAGATAAAGACTATCCAATTCTCTGTAGGACTTTTTTTTTTTTTATCATGAATGTGCAGTGGACTTCATGAAATGCTTTTTCTACTTCTATTGAGGTAGGTTTTTTCTTTGACTTTGTTAATATAGTGTATTACATTAATTGATTTGCATTTGTTGAACCATCTGTGCATCCTTGAGATGAATCCTACTTGGTTATGGAGTGTAATCTTTTTGATGATTTGCTGAATTCTCTTTGCTGGTATCTTACTGAAGATTTTTGCAACTGGGAAATCAACCAATAGCTTTTTTGTTGTTGTTGTTGTATCCTTTTCTGGGTAATGTTTTCTTCTAGAAATTTTTTTTGGGGGAATATTGTTGCCTTTCTATTTCATTAAAGAGTTCAAGGAGTAGTTGAATTTAGATCTTTATTTTTTACTTTTTAAATTTTTTAAATTTATTTTTTATTAAACTTTGTCTTAATGGGTCTCATAATTATGCGACAGATTTTTTGTTTCCATCAAAAAGTATTGATATTAAAAACTAATAACTTAAAAACTGCCACATAGTCACATAAATGGTCCACAAAGCATTCTCCTTTCCTTCTGAAGGTTTTACAATGCATTGTTATCATTAATCACTCTTTCACTATTAAACTTAAAATGGCCAATTGGGAGAAACAGTTCTGTTACCAGTCTTCCGCCACTGATTAAGGCTGGGGTGGCAGGTGTTAGGGATAATATTCATTTGGCCTTCTGAGCTTTCTGATCAGACTTGGTGACTTTGCTAGCTCCAGCAGCCTTTTTGTCAACAGCTTTGCTGACACTCACAGCAACTGTCTCATATTGCAAACAGAAAAATGACCCAGAGGTGGATAATCAGAGAAGCTCATGACACACATGGGCTTGCCTAGAACCATGTCAACAATAGCATCAGCACCAGATTTCCAAAAAACTTGGGCCCATCTTCCAGCTCCTTACCAGACTGGTGATCAATCTTTTCTTTCAGCTCAGCAAACTTGCAAGCAATGTGAGCTGTGTGACAACCCAGGGCAGGGGCAGAGCCAGCACTGATCTGGCTGGGATGGTTCAGGATAATCACCTGAGCAATGAAACCAGCTGCTTCCATTGGTGGATCATTTTTGCTGTCACCATCAACATTGCTATGGTGGACATCTTTGTCAGACACGTTCTTGACGTTGAAGCCCATATGGACTCCAGGAAGAGCTTCACTCAAAGCTTCATGGTGCATTTCAAGAGACTTGACTTCAGTTGTGATGTTGACTGGAGCAAAGGTGACCACCATGCTGGGTTTGAGAACACCAGTCTCCACTCAGCCCACAGGGACAGTGCCAATACCACTAATTTTGTAGACATCCTGGAGAGGCAGCCACAGTGAATGGGTAGAAGGATGCAATCCAGAGCTTCAAGTAGTGTGATTCTGCTGGCATTGCAATCTTTATGGGTGACCTTTCAGCCTTTGAACCAAGGCATGTGGCACTCCAGTATGTTGTCACCATTCCAACCAAAAATTGGCACAAAAGCTACAGTGTCAGGGTTGTAGCTGATTTTCTTAATGTAGGTGCTGACTTCCTTAACAATTTCCTAGTATCTCTTCTAGGTGTAGGATAGCTCCATGGAATCCACTTTGTTAACACTGACCATTAGTTGTTTCACACCAAATGTGTAAGCCAGAAAGCCATGCTCACAGTTCTGCCCATTCTTGGAAATACCAGCTTCAAATTCACCAACACCAGCAGCAATAATCAGGATAGCATAGTCAGCCCAAGACATGCCTGTAAACATGTTTTTGATGAAGTTACTGTGTCCAGGGGCATCAATGATGGTCCCATAATAATTGCTGGTCTTAAATTTCCACAGGGAGATATCAGTGGTGATACCACACTTACACTCAGCCTTTAGCTTGTCCAAGACACAGGCATACTTGAAGGAACCTTTTCCCATCTCACCAGCTTCCTTCTCAAAATTTTCAATGGTTATTTTGTTGATGTCACTGTATTTGTAGGTCATATGGCAGGTGGTGGTGGATTTGCCAGAGTCCATATGCCCCGATGATGATGATATTAATGTGAGTCTTTTCTTTTCCTATGTTGGCTTTGATTTAGTGGTGGTTTTCACTATACTTGTGCAAACCCATTGTGAAAATGCTATATTATTATTATTATTATTATTATTTTATATATATTTTTTACTTTTTAGATGCTTAAATTTCTTATAAAATTCAGCAGGGAATCTGTCAGGACCTGGTCTTTCCTTTGTGGGTAGTTTTTTTACTTATATCTTCAATTTCCTTGACTGTTGTTAGGATACTTAGAAATTTTTTTTATTTTCTTGATTCACATTTAGTAATTCATATGTAACTAGGAATTTGGCCACTTATTTTGTGCTATCTTATTAGAACAGAAGTTCTTGAAGTGAGTATTGATTGTCTTCTGGATTTCTGCGGGATCTGTTGTGATTTCATCCTTTTAATTTCTAATTGCATGGATTTGTACCATTTGTTTCCCTTTTTTTAAATAAGGTTGACTAATGTTTTGTCAGTTTTACTTAATCATTCAAAGAATCAACACTTCAATTCATTAACTGTTTCTATTGTTTTCTTAGTCTCAATTGCATTAACTTCTGTTCTGATCTTTATAATTTGTTCCCTTGTATGAGCTTGGGTTTAACTTGCTGTTCTTTTTCTAGAAGCTTGAGGTTCAGCATTATGTTGTTTATTTGAGTTCCTTTTGTTTTTCTGATGTGGGAATTCACCTCTATAAATCTGCCTCATAGGACTACTTTCATTGTGTTCTGTATTTTCTGGTATGCTGTATTAACATCATTACTTAATTGTAGAAACTAGTCTTTAATTTCATATGTGACCAATTGGTTGTTCAGAAGGGTGTTATTTAATTTCTATATGTTTATGAATTTTTTGTGGATTCTTTGCCATTGATTTTCAATGTCATTTCATTATGGTCTGATAATATACATAAGATAATTTTGGGGGCCTGGCGGGATGGCTCAGTGGTCTAAAGCGCTTGCTCAGGAAAGCTTGGGCGGCTTCAGGGACCGCGGTTCGATCCCCGGCACCACATGCTGCACCAGTCCGCCCTCAGGGTGGGCTGAGCCGGCCATAAAAATGAATGAATAAACAAATAAAGGTTCTGAAACAAGAAAAAAAAATTCTTTAAAAAAAAAAAGATAATTTTAATTTGTTTACATTTACTTAAACATGTTTATAAGCTAGTATATGTTGCATGTTGGAGAATGTCTTGTGAATCCACAAATATTTATGATTGTTAACTCTTTCTGTTGAATTATTTCCTTTACCTGTACGTAGTGGCTATCTTTGTCTCTTTTAATCAATTTTTAGCTTTAAGTCTACTATACCTGAAAATAAAATAACTACTTCTGCTTATGTTGGGACTTACGTTAAAAACAATGTCATTTCCATGATTTCATTTTTTTGTATGTCGCCCTTTTAGATGGGGTGCATCACCTGTAGACCATATATGATTGCATTCTGATTTTTTTAATTGTATTTAGTATAGGGTCTCACTACACAGATCAGACTTGTAGGGATTTTCATGTTTTTAGCCTCTCAGAACTGGGATTCCAGGAACACGCCACCATAGCCAGTCTCAGTCATAGTCTCTGTATGCCCTGGGGGCAGGGCCAGCACAGCACACTGGGGATCAAACCCCAGTCCCTGTAACTGCCTAAACAGGTACTTTAGTGCCCTGAGCTATGTGGCTGGCCCCTGTATTCTGCTTTTTAATGCATTCTCCCAGTCTATGTCTTCTAATGAGCAGATGAGATCACTGATATTGAGTTATTATTACAGGGAGTTCATTAGATTCAGTACATTATTTTCCCAGTGCTGCTTCCCCAACTCCCAGTTTTTTTTCCACTCTTGCTGTTAAATGTATAATTTCCTTTGTGCTCTTGAGTGCTAGTGGCCATCTTATCTCTAACATTTTCTACGTATTTTCTGCAATGCTGCCCTAGAGGTCATGTATTTCTTTATATTCTTGTAGAAAGTCTGTAGATCTCTATTAAATTGTTTTTGTCTTTTTGAACAGGGATTAACTATGCAGTTCATGTTGATTTTTTTTTTTTTTTTTTTAGAAATTGTTTTTTTCATTACCCTCATTCCCATTTTGCTTAAGTGTTGGCAGAACAGCTGAAGATCACTTGGTGGTGGTTCCACTCACTCAGTGGCCTGCACAGTGTGGGCTACAGACCAGTCTTCTGTGGCTGGTTGAGTACTCCAGTCTTCAGTAGGGAACTGTTGAATGGACACAGAGGGCACCTGCATGCCTTTGGACCAGTCTGCGACCTGAGGTTGAGCAACAGTAAACTGGAAACGGTACAGTCCATTCACCCTGAAATTCCTCCTCAGACACAGCTTTTTCAGCAGCAATCTGCTCTTCCTTTTCAATCTCTTCAGGATCCTGGTAGATTAGACATCAGGCATGACTTCTCATGGGTGTTCATGAGAAATGGTGCCGCACATGCGCAGCACTCCCCAGGCCAGCATCCACCACGTGAGAACCACAGAATGAGCTCCCTTATTGTTACATGGGGTGGCAATGTCCACATAGCACAGAGGAGACTCTGTTGCACAGAGCAATGGTTAGCAGATTGACATAAGATGCCTCTGTGAGGGGCTGGTTGGTGGTCAGCCCTGGGGTCAGTAACCACCAGAAGACGTGGCTCTCAGAAGGCTTCCTGGATCTGGTTAGTGAAGGTTCCAGGAGTGCAGTGGCCAGCAATAGGAGTAGCTATGGTGGCAGCAGCAAACTTCAGTACAGCCCGCTGGCTTGTGTTCCTAGAGGATATGACACTGACATCAGCAGGGTTTTTAATGGCCACTATGGCTCCAGCTGCCAGGAGGAGCTTCTCCCAAGTCTGCATCAGATTTATGATGTAGAGTCCATCACTTTTTCTGTGTAGATATACTGCTCCATCTGGAAATCCAGGTTGGTGTTACCTAAGTGTGTTCCTGCAGCAAGGAACTTGAGGACATCCTCCTCCTTCATTCGCAGGACATCAAGGGCTCCGAACATTGTGAAGTTTCCTTTGAAGTTACGATGAGAATCAAGAACAATGCTGTATGGACCCTGGCTGGGCAGCATGGAAAGTTGTTCATGCTGATCTTGAACTTAATTTGTAGCTGGCATTGAACTCACTTCTTGCCTCAGCCTCCTAAGTGCTGGGATTACAGGTGTGCAACACCACACTTGACCTTCTCTGTGAATTTTCAAGTCTATTTTTTTGCAGACATAAAAGTCTGGTTTGACAGTTGTTTTGGAAAATTGGAAAACTTCTGCTGCAAGTCTTGATAGGTTTTAAAGACTAGCTGAGAAACCTAAAGTTATTCCACTGATCTTGCAGTTATGTATTACTTGCTGTGTTCTTTCAATAGCTTTAAGTATTCTTTTCTTTTGTGAATTTATGGAATTTTGATGAGGATATGACATGGAGAGGTTCTTTTCTGGTTATATTTATTTTGAGTTCTATATGCTCTTATACTTGAAAATTGAACTCTTTCTCAGATTTGGAAAAGATTGTGTATGATTTGAGTAAGATTTTTTGTGTATCTTTTGAGTCTTTTTCTAATTTTCCCTTTATGCTATAAATCTGAGGGGATCTAGTTTGTATGATGTTTCATCATTTTTTAAAAGATATAATTGATTTTATGATTTTTCTCATCCACCTTGTAGTCTATTTTTGACTCTTTGTCCTTACATTGGTCAAGCCTGCTACTCATGCTTTCCACTGAATTTTTCATATCATCTGTTTTTATTTTCTCTTTATACTTGGCAGTTGTTTTCTGAAGTGACCATTCATGTCTTGCGTTGTCTTATTTAATTCAGTGAGCCTATTATTTGTTTCTTCAAGTTTGTTGAAAGAATAAACACTGGTAAAACCTTTTTTTTAGAATTTTTTATTTTATTTTATTTTTTTCTTGTTTCAGAACTTTTTGTTTGTTTATTTATTTATTTTTATGGCCGGCTCAGCCTGCCCTGAGGGCAGGGTTGGCGCAGCATGTGGTGCCGGGGATCGAACCGCGGTCCCTGCAGCCACCTAAACTTTCCTGAGCGGGCGCTTTAGACCACTGAGCCATCCTGCCGGCCCAAACACTGGCAAAATCTTTATCTGTTTAATTAAAGTTTGCTTTGAACTTATCAGTGTCTTATGCATTTGACCATGCTGTATATTTCTTCCTTTATTTTTAAATTTTATTAATTGTAATGAGAAAGGAATAACATTGAGACAGTTTCAAAACAGTTTAGTAAGCCAGTTATAATAATTAATACATTGCATATTGTTGTCTTCATAGTAGTTGCTCGGAGTATAAGATGTAGACATGATAACTTTTTTAAACACTATTTTTACAAATCTTCCTTCTCATTGAACTAAGAGAAAGTAGCTGTATGTTAGTCCAATAGTCCATAATAGTATTGGGTTATCAGCAGAACTGGCAATATCGAAAGCTGTTGACTTGAGCCTTTTACAGCTCAGCATATTAATATGGTTTTACTTTTTATACCTTGTGGTTAGACTTCTACGCTGGATAGTTAAGACCAAGTTAAAGTAAGACATATATAATAAAAAATGTAACTTTTGCATCTGACATCAGTCAGAGCCCCTCAGTATTTACTCTGAAACCACGTAGAGCACTTTGTAGAACTTTTGTCAAGAGTCAGTCATTTGGATGACCAATTTGCTTGCTGTGAAAGCCTGAATGTTTTCTCTCTAGGTGACTCTCCTTAAGGACATCATTGATCCCTTCCCTCATAGCCCCATAATCTCCTTTAACAGAAAATTTGGGGCACCAAGAAATTTAGGAATTTAACCATGTACAAAATTGTAGTGGGATAGTCCAATGGTATTTTTTTTCTTGTCTCTTGTTCTCTTTTAATACTTAAAAAAAAAAAAACAACAAATGTTTACCTGAGAGAGTATAGCAATAATTGATATGACATTAGAAGCAGTACATATTTAAAGTCCAGAATGATAGGTATTCCAAGCATGGCTTCAGTACTGCACATTGCTGTCCTCACTATAGTTGCTTACTTCACAGATATCAACATATATAGTTAGTCAAGGTGAGATTCCTACCAATTAACCACTAGTTTAAAAAACCTGTTGGAGATTCTTGGGACAATTGTCTTAACCATCCTGCATATATAAGTGTATGGTTTTGCCCCTGCCATGTTTCCTAACTTTTCTCCTTGCCCTCTCTTCATTGTTTAATCCTTAAGTTCTTGCTTTCCATTTAACTGTGTTATACCTTTCAATTTTTATTTCTTCTTTTGAGTTCTTACACTAAGGAGACTATACGATATTTACACATGTAGGTCTGGTTCATTTCACTTATGAGTATATCTTCAAGTTACATCCACTTATATATCAATGCTTTAAACTCCATTGCATGAAAACACCATGTCTTTTTCATCCATTCTTCAGGTGACAGGCATTTTGGTTGTTTCCAAGATTTGGCTATCACAAATTGTGCTGTTATAAACATAGGTGCACAAATATCACTATGATATGATGTTTTCAGTTCCTTAGGGGAAATTCTGAGAAGGGAAATAGCCGGATTGAATAGGATTTCCAGTCCTAGCTTTATAAGTCTCCACCTTCATTTCCATAATAGTTGCACCAGTCTACATTCCTGCCAGCAGTGGAGAAGGGTTCCTTTTTCCCCACAGCCTCTCCAATATTTGTTGTTGGTTGATTTCTTTATGATGGCCGTTCTTCTTGGGGTGAGATGGTATCTAAGTGTTGTTTTAATTTGCATTTCATGGATTTCTAGTGATGTGGAGTATTTTTTCATGTATTTATTTGCTTCTAGTATTCCTTCCTCTGAGAAGTGTGTGTTCATCTCAGACGCCCATTTCTAGACTGGGTCTTTAAATTTGTGGTCCCTAATGTTTTTTAGTTTTTTATAAATTCCAGAGAGAAGACCTTTGCCTGAGTGCTTATTAGTTAAGTTGTGGGTTGCCTTTTCACTCTGTTGGTAATTTCTTTTTATGTGGAAAAACTTCTCAACAAGAGGAGGTCTCAGTTGGTCTCAGGTCTTTCAAGTATTGTTTGTGTAGCATGATTTTTGTTCGTGAGCTGTTTGCCTATCCTAATGTCTTCAATATTTCCTCCTATTTTCTCTTCCAGGAGATTTAGTGTTTGTGTTTTAACATTTAGCTCTTTAATCCATTTTGACTTTAGTTTAGTGCATGGTGGTAGACTTGTTTCAAGTTTTATTTATTTATTTTTATATTTATTTTATTTTATTTTATTTTTTGGTCCTTTTGAGACAGGGTCTCACTATGCAGTTCAGCCTGGCCTTGAGCTCACTTTTGTAGCCCAGGCTAGTCTCGAACTCACACTGATTCTCCTGTCTCAGCCTCCCAAGTGCTGGGATTACAGGCGTGAGCCACCATGCCTGGTTTCAAGTTTTATTTTTCAGCATGTAGAATTCCAGTTTTTCCAGCACCATTTGAGAAAGAGGCTATCTTTCTTCCAGTATACATGTTTGACTCTTTTGTCGAAGATAAGGTGGCTGAGTTAGTTTTTGGTTGCTTCTGCATCTTCTATTCTATTCCATTTCTTTTTTCTTTTTTCTTTTTTTGCCTTTTTGAGACAGGGTCTCATTATGCAGTTCAGGCTGGCCTTGAACTCAGTTTTGTAGCCCAGGCTGGTCTTGAATTCGCACCGATCCTCCTGCCTCAGCCTCCCGAGTGCTGGGATTACAGGCGTGAGCCACCACGCCCGGCTTCTATTCCATTTCATTGTTCTGCAGTCTACCTTTTTTTTTTTTTTTTTTTCCTATACTGGGCTGATTTTATAACAATAGCTTTGTAGTATAATTTTAACTCAGGAATTGTAATGCCTCCTGCCTTGTCTTTGTTGTCCAGTGTTGCCTTTTTTATTTTAGTTTTTTTTTTTTTTTTTTTCAGGTTCCAAATAAATTTTAGGGATGATTTCTTTACGTCTGTGAGGTATGTTGATGGTGTCTTCATAAGGATTGCATGAATTCTGTATAACAATTTTGGGAGTATGGCCATCTTCCTATCCAGGAGCAGAGAATATCTTTCCATTTTCTGAAGTCCTCTAGGATCTCTTTTTTTCAGATTACTGTAGTTTTCATTGAATAGATCTTTTACTTCTTTAGTTAGATTAATTCCTAAGTATTTTCTTTTGTGTGGTGCTATTGTAAATGGTATTGTTTTTGAATTTCCCTCTCAGTGTGTTCATTGTCTGTATAGAGAAATACTATTGACTTTTGGGTACTGACTTTGTATCTTGCGTTGCTACTGAATATGTGTATTAATTCTAGGAGCTTCTTGGTGGTGTTTTTTAGGTATTCCAAAAAGAGTTTCATGTCATCTGCAAATAATGATAATTTAACTTCTTTACCTATACATATTAATTTTATTTCTCTCTGATTTCTAATGGCTGTAGCTAATGATTCCAGAACTATATTGAATAGAAGTGGTGATAGAGGACATCCTTGTCTTGTACCAGATCTGAGAGTAAAAGACATCAGTTTTCCCCACTTAAAATTATATTAACTGTTGGATTGTCATAGATAACTTTTATCAGATTGAGGTCGAAGCCATCTATTCCTATTTTCTGTAGGACTTTGAACATGAATGAATGTTGGACTTTGCCAAAAGCCTTTTCTGCATCAATTGAGATTATTGTGTGGTTTTTGGATTTAGCTCTATTGATATAGTGCATTACATCTGCAGATTTGTGTATGTTGAACCATCCTTGCATCTCTGGGATGAATCCTACTTGATCATGGTGTATAATTTTCTTAATGGTCTGTCGTAATCTATTTGTGAGGAGCTTTGAATCTATTTTCATGAGGGAAGTTGGCGTGTAATTCTCTTTTTCAGATGCATTTTTCTCTGGTTTTGGTACCAGTATAATACTTGCCTCCAAGAATGATTTTGGGAGGACTGTTTTCTTTTCAATTTCATTGAAGAATTTGAGGGGTTTTTGGATTATGTCTTCTGTAGATTGCTTGTAGAATTCAGCTGTGAATTCATCAGGACTTGGACTTTTCTTGGTTGGCAGGCTTTTTTTTTTTTTTTTTTTTTTTTTTTTTTTTTTTTTTTTTTTTTTTTTTTTTTTTTTTTTTTTTTTTTTTTGTTATTACATTTTGCATTTCAATGGCTGTTATTGTGTTATTGAGAGTCCTTATATCTTCTTGATTCGGCTTTGGTAATTTGTACCTTCCTAGGAATCAGTCCATTTCATCTGTGTCTTCAATTCTGTGAGAGTAAAGATTCTCAAAGTAGTTATTAATGACCTTCTGAATGTCCACTGGGCTTGTGGTAGTTTTACCCTTTTCATCCCTTATTACTTGAATTTGAGGTTTTGCCTTTCTCTTTTTGATGAGCTTTGCTAGGAGCTTATCAATTTTATTTAATCTTTCAAAGAACCAGTTTTTTGATTCGTTAATTCTTTGTATTGTTTTCTTTGTCTCAGTTGAATTTATTTCTGCTCCAATGTTTATAATTTTCTCCCATATTTGGGCTTTGAGTTTTGTTTTCTCTTTCTTTTCTAGATGATTGAGGTGCATTAGGGTATATATTTGGTCCCATTCTCTTTTCTCAATGTGTGAGTTTACAGCTATAAATTTGCCTCTAAGAATTGCTTTCATTACATCCCATAAATTCCAATAAGTTGCAGTTGAATTTTCATTAAATTGTAGAGGTTGTTTAATTTCTTGTTTAATTTCATCTGGACCCATTGTTTGCTAAGGAGGGCATTGTTTAATTTCCATTCATTTATGTTTTTTTGTGGTTTGTCATTTATTTCCAGTTTCACTGCATTGTGGTCAGATAATATGCACGGGATAATTTCTGTTTTCTTGCATATATTTAAGTATGGCCTATAGACCAGTATGTGGTCAACTTTAGAAAATTAAAACAAAAACCCATGTGCATCTGAAAAAATGTTAATTAAGAAGTGATTGTGTGGAACACTCTGTATATGTCCACTAAGTTCATTTGTTCCAAGTAGTGGTTCAGTTCTGGTACTTCTTTGTTAATTTGTTATCTGCTTGACCTATCCTTTAGAGATGAGGGGTTATTAAGGTCTCCTGCTAAGATTGTGGTATTGGATATTAGATTTTTCATATCCCTTAAGATTTGTCTTATATAGGTGGGTGCTCCCATGTTGGGTGCATACATACTTATGAGTGTTACCTCTTTACCTTGAACTTTTCCCTAACCAGTATGTAGTGGCCTTATTTATTTCATGTGATCATTCTAGGTTTGAAGTTGAGACTGTCTGTGAACAGGTTGTTACCCCTACTTTTTTCTGAAGTGCTGGGGCATGTTGTATTGTTTTTCATCCTTTGACTTTCAGCCTATGAATTTTTTATGCGTTAAATGTGTTTCTTGTATATAGCATATTGTTGGATTTTGCTTCCTAATCCACCGTGCCAGTTTGTTTCTTGGAATTGGTGAATTAAATCCATTTACATTGATGGTTATAATTGAGATGTATTGACTTATGCCTGACATGTTATTTGCCTGCTGTTATTAACCCTTTTTTTCTTCTGTGTTTTATTGTTTTCCCTATTTGTGGATTATTTCCATTCTCATTTGTGGAGATCTGACCATTTTAGTCCCTCTCTTGAATATCTTTTAGTAGTCTGTGTAGTGTTGGCTTTGTCACCATGAAATTCTTTAGCTGTCCTTTGTCATGGAAGTATTTCACTTCTCCATCAAACTTGAAAGAGAATTTTTCAGGGTATAGCACTCTGGGCTAGAATTCATTTTCATGGAGGAGTTGAAGTACTCTGGTCCACCCTCTTCTTGACTTCATGGTTTGTGAAGAGAAATCTGCTATTATTTTGCTTGGTTTTTCTTTGAATGTGATCTATTTCTTTTCTCTCATTGATTTTATTATATTGCTCTTGTGCTGGATTTCTGGGATCTTATTGTTACATGTCTGGGTGTGTTTTTAATTGAGTTGATGTTATTTGGAGTTCTATATGTTTCAGTTACTGAATGCCAGAATGTTTCCCCACATTTGGGAAGTTTTATGCTATTATTTCTGTCCATATTCTTTTTATACCATTTGTATTGACTCCTTCTTTCTCATTGATGCTTATTAGTCTCACGTTGTTCCTCTTTCCATCACTTTACAGATGTTGAATTTTTTTCTGCATCCTAATTGCTTTTAAGAGATCTTTTCTTATCCTTTTGCTATCTGCAACAGTGTGCTCAAGATCTGAAACTCTATCTTCACTTTCATTCGAATAGTTTTGTCAGCTTATGATTGAGATTTTAAGTTTCTGTGTACCTCTTTGTGTCTGCTTCACATGATCTATTTCTTTCCTATATTGCACATTCAAGGATTCTATCATTTTTCTAATCTCCTCTAATTTTTATCAGTGTTTTCTTTAGAAGCAGTTAGTAGTTCTTTTATTATAGTTATCCTTTCATTTCTTACTTCAAAAATTATTTCTGATCTAATATCCTCTCTACCTTTTGGTTGTTTTTCTTTACTTCAGACACTATTAATTTAGACATTTATCTTTTTGCTTCAGAGGCTATTTCTGGTCTGATTTCCTGTATGCTTTTCTGCAGTTGTTTCTTTACTTCAGATGCTATTGGCTCAGAGATTTCTTTTTTATTTCAGAAATTATTTCTGATCTTATTTCCTCTATATCTCTACATTTGTTTCTTTACTTTAGACATTATTAATTCAGAGATTTCAGCTGTGTGAGTCCCAGTTTTTTCTATGCTAGTGTCTCCTGCATTTGTTCTAGTTGGGCTCTGGCCCTGAGATTGCACATTTCTCCTTCTCTTTGTCATTTTGGATAGCACTGTCCTCTGACTTTTGTTGTAGAGCTTTGGTGCGATTTTACCTCTTAGCATCTACTGAAATTCTTACCTGAGAAAATATATGGTTAAGGCAGTTATGGTTTTGTATTTACAGAACTACATTTAGGAACACTAATAATGGGTAGCGATATTTAGCAGTTGACAAACTTTTGTAACTAATGGGTTTGTGTTTTAGATAATAAGAGCATGTCTGTGTAGCTAAGAAGACATTAAATTAGTGATTTATATTTAATTTAGTTCCCTAGTTTCTGTCTGATCACCTCTCCTTGACGTAGCTGGGGTCTTCCATGCAGATTCATTCACCCAGTTACCTGTTGTTTCCTTTGTAGATCAAGAGAGAAATAGAGAAGACACTCTCCCAGATCTAGGTATAGCGACATGTCTCAGTTACTGCGTCTGGATCTGCCATGTTTGAAACTCATCCAGATGTGCCTAGCTTGGGTCTATGCGCTGCCATGTTCTGCTTGCTCCTGCTGCAGCCTGTGGAAAGGTGTAGAGCAGAATATCTCACACATGCCACGTCTGGGGTTGGGTCTAGAGGGGATATGGTGGATGGGGCACAGATCTTACACACATACCAGCTTTGAGCTGCTTCTGGAGGGTTTCTGGCAGGTGCAGAGTGGAATGTCTCACACACACTGAACATGGGTTGGGTCTTTGAAGTTGTCATAAGGATCTCAAATTTTATTATACATTAATGACTTGAATACTTTTTCATTTTCTCAAGTGGTATTTGTCATATATAAATGGATTAGCATAGAACTAGAATAAAAGATTAATGGAATTTTAGAAAAGACTCAAGCCAATAATATCTAAGTGGAGAAAATGAACGTCTGCAGATTTAAATTGTTTGCTGAAATCATGAAGCAAAGCATGGGTAAAACTAGTCTTGGGACCCATATTTGTTTGTTTTATTTTATAGTGAAGAATCACTATATTTGTCAGTTGCTTCTCTTGTTTAAAAATTCTGTTTTTCAACAGTTTTATTATAATGTGCTCTGGCTTGAATTTCTTTTGAGTGCATCCTTATACTTTGTTTAGTTTCTTGGATATGTAAATTTATATCTTTTATTATATTTCAGAAATTTTCATCAATTTCTAACAGATTAAGAAGCAGTATGTACATGTATCAACTTTCCATGAAGAATATATTTATTAGCATGTACTCATAAAAATCTTTTGTGTGCTTTTCTTTCTTTACTTAGTTTTACAATTATGTTCCTTTATTTATTTATTTATTTTGTCTTTTTGAGACTGGGTCTTGCTATGCAGTTGAGGCTGGCCTTGAGGTCACTTTTGTAGCCCAGGCTGGTCTCGAACTCACACCAATCCTCCTGCCTCAGCCTCCCGAGTGCTGAGATTACAGGCGTGAGCCACCACGCCCGGATCCATAATTTATTTTATTTTATTTTATTTTTTTGTAGGACCAGGGTTCGAACTCACGACCTTGCACTTGCCCAGCAGGCACTTGTGCCTCGGAGCTATCTCCCCAGCCCTATAATTTATTTTGAGTCTGTTAATTTTTTTTTGTCTGTTGTTTTGTTATTGCTCTTAAGACTGGGTAATTGAAATTTTCCTACTTTCAAATCTACTGGTCTTTCTTTTTATTTACTAATTAATGTATTATTTAAAAATATTTAATGTGAATAAAAATAATTTAAAATACTAGAAACAATCCCAATTCCACTAAATAAGGCAATAGGAATTGAACAATGGTTGCTGTATCCCATTTTGTTGTTTTTAAATCTGTTGTTCATATTACCAGAAATAAGCAGGCAAAACTGGTCAAAAAATTAAAACAAAAATATATTATGCATTCACAATTTCTTTCAATAAACCAATACAAATCAGCAGTACAATTATACCAACTATCCTTGTATATACATATACATATGTACATATATATATATATATATATATATATATATATTTCCATCTTCTTTTCTCCTTTTCCTCATTCAGTTGCTGCTTCCCTTGAGGAGTTTCTTTCCCTTTCATAATATCTATTGTACTTTTCAGATTTTATTTACTCTCTCACGTTTTTACACTAGAGAAACAATATGATGTTTACACATGTGGGTCTGAGCTATTTCCCTTATGAGTATAGTCTCTAGTTGCATCCATTTATCAATAAAAGCCTTGAGTTTATCTTTTTTATAGCTGAGTAATACTCCATTGTATAAAAATATTGTATTTTTTAAATCTATTCCTCAGTCGAGCCGGGTGTGGTGGCTTACACCTGTAAACACTCGGGAGGCTGAGGCAGGAGGATCGGTGCAAGTCGAGACCAGCCTGGGCTACAAAAGTGAGCTCAAGGCCAGCCTCAACTGCATAGCGAGACCCTGTCTCAAAAAGACAAAAAAAATATATATTCCTCAGTCGGTGGGCATTTCAGTTGTTTCCAAGATTTACTATGACAAATTGTGCTGCTGTAAACATGGGAGTTCATCTACCTTGATATGATGCTTTCAGTTCTTCTGGAAAAATACCCAGGAGTGGAATATCTGGGTTTAATGGACTTCTAATCCTACTGTTTTGAAGAATCTCTACACTGACTTCCATAATAGTTGTACCTGTCTATACTCCTACAGTGTTGGGAAGGGTAATTTTTTCCTACAGCCCCTCCAGAATTTTTAATTGGTTGATTTTTATTTTTTATTTTTTTTTTTTGATGAAAGCCATTATTTCTGGGGTGGGATGGTATCTCAATTTCATTTTAATATTTGAGTAGGAAATGATGTTGAATGTTTTTCATATATTCATTTGCCATTTATGTTTTTTTGATCTGAGAAGTGCATATTCATCTCACATGCCCATGTTTTGATTGGGTCTTTGAATTTTGGGAGCCTGATTTCATTTAGTTCTTTATATGTGTTAGGTAGTGGTCCTTCATGTGAGGGACAGTTAGCTAATTTTTTTTTCCTAATTTGTGGGTTATCGTTTTATCCTGTTGGTGAATTTTCTGATGTCAAAAAGTTTTCAATAAGATGAGATCCCAGTTGTTAATCTTTGAAGTATTTCTTGTGTAGTTTGTTTTTTGTTCATGAACTCTTGCCTATTGCTATGTCTTTAAGATTTCTACCTACTCTCCAGGTTGATTTAGTGTTTCTCTTTTAATAGTTAGATCTCTAATCTATTTTAACTTCAGTTTAGTACATGATGATAGACATGGGTCTATTTTTAGTCTTTGGCATGTGGAAAACCAGTTTTTGAAGCACCATTTATTAAAGAGGCTATCTTTTTCCCAAAGATCAGTTTGAGCCCCTTTGTCAAAGATAAGGTGACTGTGTTTGCAGCTGTGTCTGCATCTACTAATATGTTACATTGATGTTCAGGTTTGTCTTTTTGGCAGTACCATGATGATTTATCATGCCAGCTTTTTAGTATAAGTTTAAGTCAGTGATTGCGATGCCTCCTGCCTTTCCTTTGTTGCCTAGTATTGGCTTTGCTATTTTAGGTCTTGCCTTTACATTTTCCTAGGAGTATTTTCATTAAATTAAATGCATGCTAGTGGGTACTGTCTTAGTTTTCTTGTTGTTGAGATAAAATACTCAACACCCAAAGTTAAAGGTTAAATTTACTATAAATAATTAAGATAATCAAATGCCTATGAAGCCGGGCGTGGTGGCGCACGCCTGTAATCCTAGCACTCGGGAGGCTGAGGCAGGAGGATTGGTGCAAGTTCGAGACCAGCCTGGGCTACAAAAGTGAGCTCAGGACCAGCCTCAACTGCATAGCGAGACCCTGTCTCAAAAAGACAAAAAAAAAAAAAAATGCATATGAATAGCTTCTTGGGAAAAGTGGAAAATGATTTTTTGAAGTGTGACGTAAAGTTGAGAAATACTGTTGTAATTTATCAAGTATTTTATGTATGTACAACTAAACATAGTACTTGTTTACTCAATGCCTATTATTTTTCTATTTAAAATAAAATATTATAGACATAATTGACATAGTCTGTATTCCCTTTCTGTTCTACTGTGTCCCTTTTTCAGTACTTCCTGTTTTATTCTTTCCCTACTATTCTCAATTGGGTATTCATCATTTTCAGGAAAGTTTTAAAAAGTATTTCTACATTTATCTATTCATCTATCTACTTATCTATCCATCCATCCATCTAGCTATCTATCATCTGTCTGTCTGATTTTTAAATTCTAAAAGAAGTCCTATTGACTATAATTAATAAATTTTTCTTTCCTAGTCTTTTTCCTTCTTGAAGGAAAGAAACGGAGATTTGCCAAATACTTTGTTATAAATGTAACAAAATATTGCCTGTACAAGTATTTGATGAGCAAATATGTGATTGTCTAGTTAGAATTTAAACATTCATTTTATGAGTGAATCAAATTATGATTTTAATATTCCTAAAATAAAATGGTTGAATTAAGTTCAGTTCATGTCTATTATCTACCTGTTTATTATTTAAAATAATGCTTCCTGCTCTGATAAACCCTAGTCTCTACAATTTAAATAGTAGCTGATTCCTCAATCAAGTAAAATCTTACTGTATATTACTAACTAGCAGACTGTTTTATTCCATGCCAGAGATGGTGAACCTTTCAGAGATTTTTTATATTCCCCTGTACAGGGTCTTGCAATGCAGTTCAGACTCTTAGTGATCCTATCTCAGCCTCCCCAGTTCTGGGATTAGAGGTGTGCACCTCCACACATGGTTCTGGGGCCTGCATGGCATGTGGTACTGGGAATCAAACTTGGGACCTTATACTTGCCAGGCAGGGCTGCCAAGATTTCTCCCCTGTCCCATTTTAGAGTTTTTAATGATAACAAACAGTCTGCTCAGCACATAGGTTTGCCACTATTGCTGTAGGCAATGATTCATAGCATCAATCTCTTTGTTCCCCACCCCTCCGCATGTCCTCAGACCTAAAGCCCCCTCCACCTTATTTGCTCACCTTGTTTACTCATCTTGATGATATATAAAGTGCTAAGATTCATATAGATGGTGTTTATGAGTTAGACCTGTCCGTCTGTTTCAAGTGGTCAGAATGCAGTTACCCGGCAACATCTGATTGTAAGAGAACCTGAATAGTAATTCACCTATGTGCACAGGAGGTAAAGGAAAATAGGTGTATTGTTTGTTAGTGATTTCCATAATATATTAAGCATCATATACTATGTGGAATAATATGTAAAATGGTCCTGCATTCACATATACACTGCAAGTACATCTAAGACTAATAAAAAGGTTTC
Source organism: Myocastor coypus (assembly GCA_004027025.1). Lineage (NCBI taxonomy): Eukaryota > Metazoa > Chordata > Mammalia > Rodentia > Myocastoridae > Myocastor > Myocastor coypus. The sequence continues at coordinate 17,547 of PVJA010009218.1, read as the reverse complement.
CTTTACCCTTTTCAATGTTTTAAATAACATTCAGGTAAAACTAGAGATTTCTAATTTCTAGTCTGGCATTTAAGAAGGCTGGAAGTGGCCTCTCCATCCTAATAAATAAAAAAGCTGAACAAACTGAAAATCCACTTCTTAGGTTTATTAGAGGAGTGAGATCACAGTGCAAAGCACTGTCTCAAAATTTGGAAGACAGCTGAGTACAGAGACTCACACTTATCATAGCAGAAACTTCTCTGTGAGCCAGTGGCAAGAAAATTTGAATTCTAGATGACAAAATTACTTAAGATTCAGTGTGGGCAAGTCTGGGAGTTAAAAACACCAGGAGGGCCCCAGTCATGAGAGCTCCACTGTTTCTAGATATGTCTCCTAGATGTCTAGCCAATCTTTTCAGTGACTAAGTGGGAAAATACTTATTGCTTCCTGCAGGGAAAGGAGAAATTTAACTGTTTTCATATGAACCACAGTATTCTGTTAGTGCAGTATCTGCTTCAGGTGAAACTATTTTAGTGGAGTCTGAACTGCTGTTTGTTTTGTTTTAATCAGACCTAAATAGAGTCAGGAGAAAGGAACACCTAACTCTAGCCCAAGACAGGACTTAATCTTAGGACTGTAAAATGCTTCCCCTCCCCCAACATCCTCTTATCACTTTACTAAATGACTATTAACTGCAGATCCTTTTACCTAATATGTCATGCCAGCATTTCAACGACAATAAAAAATCACAAGGCACACTGAAAGGCAAAAAATAGTTTGGAAAGAATAACAAACACCAAACCAAAGTCAGATATGTTAGAAATTATCAAGAATTTAAGAAAAGTAACGAAAGAAAAAAATCAATTTGTTGAAAGTAGCTATCATACAAAAAGTCTGATAGACAAATATAGAAATTCTATGAAAAGAAAAAATACTGGATATCCAAAGTACTGTAATAAAAATGATACCATTGAGTTAATAATCTAAAAGAGAAAACTTGAAGCACAGAGAAGTTCAGTGATGAATAATAGAAAATATTTAAGGAAAAAATTATACTAATTCCCTATAATCTACCAGAAGATAGCAGAGGAATGAATTAGTACTTCCTAATTCATTGTAGCATTACTATAGTATCAGAACTAGAAGATATTAGAAAATAGAAACCAATATCCCTCATGATCATAGAATACAAAATGTCAACAAAATATTAGCAAATCAAATCCAACAATGCATAAAATTTATACCCTGTGACTGCCAGGATTTGAATCCTAATTGTCCCCCAGGGTTGGTCACAAAGTTCTGTGCTATTGGGATGTGGTTGACTCTTTAGAAGTGTGGCCTGGAAGAAGTTAGGTAACTGACACTGGCCCCTCAAGGCACTATTGTGATCTCAGCCCCTTCCTTTTGCTTTTTTTGATTCCCAACTCCCAAGTGTGGAGCAACTTTGCTTCATGTGTTGTGCATTGTCACAGGCCCCAAAACAACAGATCCAATTGACTAGAAGGGGAATTTGTGTTACTCATTTTAAAGTGACCCAAAAGAAAATTTTCCTCGATTATCTAGGGCATTTTGTCATAGCTAGAGAAAGCTGAGTAGCACAAGTGAGCCTTATTGGAGGTACAACATGCACTAATCAATTAATATAATACAATACATCAAAAGGCTAAAGAAGAAAAATCACATGCTCATATACATTGCTGTCATGGTTTATGTCTAGAGGTGCCCCAAAGCCTTATGCAGTCATAGGGGCAGGCTTCTAGAGTTTTGTGATTGGTTCATGGCCTAAGGCTGAGATTATGGGTGTGAGTGCTACACACACCCTGGAGTGGGTAGCCTGACTACAAAATACCAGAGAGAAAGAAACATGCTGTTGCTGTCCTCTGCCACTATTAACTGTTGCTCTTCTGTCACACAACTCTATCTTCAAGTCAGTGGATTATGGTCTGAATCCTCCAGAAACTAAGCACTTTCTTTCTTAATTTTGGATGTCAGGTATTTTGTCCTAGCAATGAGAGTAAAGTAACCAAGACAGTTGCACAAAAAGCATCTGGTAAGACCTAAAAGCCTGTTTATGAAAAAACAAAACAAAACAAAACAAAAAAACAAACAAACAAAAAAACAACCTTTTAGCAAGATAGTAATACAGGTGGGATTCCTCAGTTTGCTAAACAACATTTATAAAATTGCTACGGCTAAACTTATTCAAAGGTGAGAAACTTCACAGCTTCCTGCCTACATAGAATTACTGCCTAACCAACCTCCTCTCCTATAGGAGATGTTAAAAAAAAAATGTGTGTGTGGAGAATCTTACAATAAAAGACTTGCAATAGGAGATTTGGGAAAGGTGGCCCACTTCACATTCTAAAAAATAGGAGCAATATGTATTAGTGAAAAAGAGTTAATCTTGAAAGCTTTCAGACATTGTGTTACAAAATCTAACAGAAGTTGAAAACTATGATTTTTGATCAACAAAATCAAACAGCATCCAGACAGGGCCTCATTATGCAGTTCAGGCTGGCCTTGAGCTCACTTTTGTAGCCCAGGCTGGTCTCGAACTCACACCGATCCTCCTGCTTCAGCCTCCCAAGTGCTGGTATTACAGGTGTGATCCATCACGCCCGGCCAGATGACTTTCCTAAACCAGGAATTCTCCAAATTTTTGTTGGCTCCAAGAGGGGGAAGAAAAGCAGACCAGCACAACAAAAGTTTAGGATTCTATGTATTATTTTCCTTTAACATCTCAGTCACAAATCCACTGCTGCTTTAAATATCTGGCTAATTCCTCCTAATATACTATTTATTTCATTGCTACACAAGAAAAATAGGTCCCTTTTCTTTCTGTAGCTCCAAAGTAAGTCTTTCAGCTCTTGGTATGAACCACTGAGAGCTTCTATACAATTAGTACAAGAATTTTCTTTGTATTTCAATCTTAGTCATGACTTTAACCTGTTTGCTTTTCAAAATTACTTTATTTGGCTAATTTAGCAAGTTTTCATCATGCACTACTTATTTTGAGTTGTCATCAAGGCTTTATGAGAAGCTGCTCTGAATTAGCTTTTTTGTTTTTTGGTGTGTGAACTTACATCACTATTCTAGTAGTAAAATAAACCTAAACACCTTGGCATCTTCACGTAGGCTTTCTTTTTCCTTTTTTTGGTCTTTCAAGACATACTGACATTTGAACTTCAGGAAAAAGCTTTAGGCAAAGGTGGATTCCAAATAAACTTATGACTGTTTTCAAAATGCAGTGGGAGATATTTTCTTCAAAGATTAGCAAAAAATATGAGAAAAAATTAACACAGCCTGTCCTATGCTGTTCCTATAAGTCCAGTGTATAATTTCCAAATATTAAATTTCTTGACTTCGTTAGCTTTCATGGTTACATTATAGTCTATCACGACCAACTTTGGCTCTTAAAAAGTCTGCATTTTCTGTCGGCCATTTCTAGCATCACTAGAATCCTCATTTTCTTTACCCCGACATTCTCGTGCCTTTCAGTTCTATGTTAGACTGCAATCCAACAGTATCTCCGCAGTCTTCTCTTTGGCCACTCATCTTCAATTCCCTGCACCTGCATGAGTAAACAAGGTGCTATAGTTCACCAGCGCTTCTAACAAAACGCGACAGCTTGTCTCTCGAGTTTGGTCTAAAGGTATTCGCCAAAACTATCCATTTGTAATCCTTCCAGTTTTCTCCCCAACTCCTTGGGCAACTGGGCTTCAATTTAAGTCAGTCTCCTAAATTGCTCCTGTTTCAGTGGTTCTCAGCCTTTCTAATGTCTTGACCCCGCAATGCAGTTCATGTTACGGTGACCCCAAACCAAAAAATAATTTTGGTGGCTACTTCAGGACTGTAATTTTGCTACAGTTATGATTTGGAATGTAAATACCTGATATGCATTATGTATTCTCATTGCTACAAATCAAACATAATTTAAATATAGTGATTAATCACAAAAACAATTATGTTGAGAAATATTTATTACTAATTCCAATAAATAACATTTCACCATGGCATAGCATGGGTTTAAATATAACAATTCCAAATAAATATTTTCCGATGGCTTTAGGCCATCCCTGTGTTTCGATCGTTTGACCCCCGCCGGGGCCGCGACCCACAGGTTGAGAACCGTTGTCTTGACTGAACCCACGTTGTTCTTTCCAGGCTTGTTTGCCAAAGCAAACAATGTCTTGCCTTCCGTGAGGGAAACGGGCCTGTTTCTCCTCCCAAACCAGAGCCGCGACTGTCGGGGCTTCCCCACTTAGCTGAAGCCCACCCGGGGAACCGCCACAGGCGCTTGCGTTCTTCCACTCGCGGGCTCCCTCCTCTCCCGCCCGAGCGAACACAACTTCCGGGTCTCGGGTGTCTCCACTTTACGGGTCCGCCCCACCCCTGGGCACTTCCTAGAGTCGTGTCCTGATCACTAGCAGGGTCAGAAAGTGGGCACGGGTTGGCCGAGTGTGAGTTTCGCGAGAAGAGGCATTCAATATCTTGGATGGCCTACGAAACCCAGTCGGACTAGGCAATCGCCGGGTGGCATTGGTGGCGCGCGCGAGACGCGCGTGGGGGCGGGGGCGGTTTATTTTTGAGCACTCAGCGGCGCACACCCGGAAGTTGCGTGGTACACCAGCTGCGCCGCCGCGGGGGGGCGGGTGCCAGGTACGTGGAGGAAGACTGGACCGCGCAGTTCCAGCGTGAGTGTCAGCTGAGGGTAGTGGCGGCGGCCGTGGCGGCAGGGGCGAAAGGGGCCCTGCTCTAGCTCGGGTTTTATGGCCGTAGATACAGCTGGGTACCGCGAGGCTGGGCCCCTTCAGTGTAGTTGAGCTGCAGCGGGTGAAAGGAGCCGTCTTCTCCTGCTCTAGGGGACTCGCTCTCCTCTCCTCACCCCCTCTTCCTCTCCTCGCCGGCTGAGGTGAGGCGAGTGGTTCTGGTGGCGAAGTTGTAGCTGGAGCCTGGAGACCACTTCAGGATCCTCTCCTTGTAGGAGGCGAGAGTCCGCTTTTCTGCCTTTCTAACCCTTCCCTAGAAATAGCTTTTTTCTTTTTTCCTTCTCTGTACTTTTGCGTCAGTTCTAACATTTCTGCCTTCACCCCTTTCAGCATTTGACTTGGACTGCTAACTTTGAAATATGCTGGAGTCCTATGTAACTCCAATTTTAATGAGCTATGTGAATCGCTATATCAAGAATTTAAAGCCTTCGGACCTACAGCTTTCTCTATGGGGTGGAGACGTGGTTCTCAGCAAACTCGAGTTAAAGTTAGATGTGCTTGAGCAGGTAAGTTAGTAGCTGTCATTGGAAACATTTTCGGTTTGCTTAGATATGTTGTTTGCCATATTTTTGATATTGTGCCATAAAATAGTTTTCCTGCTAAAGTATTTTAAGCAACCTCGAGACTTACAGTATTTTTCCAGTGGTTTCACTTTTAAGTGGAAGTTTGTTACAATAAGCTACAACTGATAAAATTTCATTGTTATTGTCAAGCTGTTCAAATTCTGAGGCGTTATCGATATGCAAATATTTGTACATTGTCGAAATTCTGTAGGAAGTTGGAAAAAAATATTATTATTATTATTATTATTATTTTTTTTTTTTGAGCAGTGGCAGTAAGGTTAGATCTTGAGGAAAAGTTGTCCCTTTTACTAGGAAAGATGTCATTCATGGTATCTGCAGCGAACTGAATAGAATAATCAAGAATGACAGTAAAATTTGAAACTTCTTTGTTAATCACTTTTTAAAGTTTCTTTTAACATGCAAATTAACAGTCAAATTAAATAATACAGTTATTAACTATAGCTTAAATGTACTAAGTGAGTACTAAACTTTCATCTTATTAATACTAGGGATATATGTCAAGCAATTTTTTTATGCTTGAGGATACAAAATATATGTGGAAGCTCAAAAGAGTGAGAGACTAACCAACTACTTTTTAGTAAGAGAAGGCTTAAAACAATGACTGTGGGGCCCGGCGGGATGGCTCAGTGGTCTAAAGCGCCTGCTTGGGTGAAGCTTGGGTGGCTTCAGGGACCAGGGTTCGATCCCTGGCACCACATGCTGCGCCAGCCCTGCCCTCGGGGTGGGCTGAGCTGGCCATGAAAATGAGTGAATAAACAAAGGTTCTGAAACAAGAAAAAAAAAAAAAAATCTTAAAAAAAAAAAACAAAAAAAAAACAATGATTGTGGTCATAAAGTTTTCTAATTCATTGCCTCTGTTATTGAGTACAGTAGTCTTCTAGAAACTTGACTCCTTCCACATCCTTCCCAAAGGTTAAGTATCTTAATGTTTACATTTAAAGAGTTTTAAAAAGCCAGGTGTGGTGGTGCAGGCCTGTAATCCCAGCACTTGGGAGGCTGAGGCAGGAGGATCAGTGCAAATTTGAGACCAGCCTGAGCTACAAAAGTGAGCTCAAGGCCAGCCTGAACTGCATAGTGAGACCCTGTCTCAAAAAGACAAAAAAAAAAAAAAAAAAAAAAAAAAGATTTTCAAAAAAGCACCTTACTTTTAAAACACACCTGAAGTAGAATATTTCCAGCACTCCACAAGGACCCCCCCCACCCCCACTTTGTAATAGTACTGTGTACTCATAAATGAAGTGTCTGCAATTTTTTGGTAACATACATTTCTCCTGTTCTTGAACCTTATGTAAGTTGGATCATTTGTTTTTGGCATCTTTGGCTTATTATGGCTGAGGTTAGCACATCTTATTGGATGAACAAAAGTTTGTTTTGTGGTGTGCTTTTAGTTTTTACATTGTAGAAAGATTCCATAAGTTATTTGCTTATTTTCCTGTTAATGGATGTTTGAGTTGTTCACAGTTTTGGCTGTTATGAAGAAAGCTATGAATAGTCTTGTATATGTATTTAGATGGATATTGTTATGGTTTATGTCTAGTTGTCCCCCCAAAGCCTCATGCAGTTGTGGGGCGAGGACTTCTAGAGTTTGAGATTAACTCATGATCCATTGGGGTTATGGATTTTAATACTACACCTGACCTGGAGCAGACAGCCTGAATGTATTTAAGGGAGATAGACTTCCTCTTGGTTGCCTCTGTTGCCATTGTTGTTGCTGCTGCTACTCCCATTTGCTCTTGCTGTTTTGCTGTATTCTGCTGCCATGAACTGCTGTCCTTTGCCATGTGCCACTCTGCCGTGGAGTCAGCTGTGTATGGAGTGAAACCTCTAGTATCTGTGAGCTAAATAAAACTTTCCTACCTTCATTTTGGATGTCGGGTATTTGTCTCAGTAACTGGAGAAGAATGACTGAGACAGATAATTTGATTTCTCATAGGCAGCCACCACAGATGTAGGCATATAGCTAGGACTAATATATACTACCAAATACTTTTCCAAAGGGGTCACATTAATTTATAGTCTCATTAACAATGTATGGAAATTCTATTTCACATTTTTACTTAATGTGATTTTTATTTTAATTTTAGCATTCTTTATGAGTATGTAATAATGACATTTTAATGTATGACGTTGAGCATTTTCATGTACTTGTTGGCCATTTGGATATTCTCTTTTTGTAAGTCCTCTATGTTGCTTTTAAAAAATAAAAGTTGTTTTTCTGTCTTTGCCTTTTTCTTTTTGATGTTTGGCAATTTCTTCATTTTATTTTTTTCACTTAGAACTTGAGCCTAGCACTTCATACAGGCTGACCATGCACTAGAGGTTCATTTTTTGGGGGTAGGGGTGGGGATTGGGGTAGGTGGTTACTTCTTTGTCAAATTTATATTTTACAATATTTTCAGTTTGTGGTTTGTCTTTTTACTCTTTTAAAGGTATCTTATTCAGTAGAAATTTGTGATTTATTTATTTTTTTTATTTTTTTATTTTTGTAATGCCCCATGATCTGTCTTTTCTTTTATGGTTAAGGCTTTTCATATCTTAAAGAGATCTTTGCCTTTTTAGCTTATGTCACACTTTTTGGTATGTTCTTCTCAATTGTATGTATACCTTCATGTCAACTATACATAACTCTTTTTTTATGTAAGGAAGACAATGTATTTGAAGATGGGAAAGGAGGTAGAGAGAGGTGACAGCTACTCGGAAGGAGTGAATTGCTCTAGTAGTTCCATTTTTATATCTTTTTTCCATTGCTTGTGACTTTTATTTCCTTTTAAAAAATTATTTCACTGGTGAGGACCTCTTACATGATGCAGAGCAGAAGTGGTGAGAGTAGACATTTTTTTTTTTAACCCCAATTATAGTGGGAATTAAATATTCTACCAGTGTTAGCTGTGAACACCCTTTATTGGGTTAAGAAAATTCTGTTCTTGATTTTGTAGTACAATTTAAAAACATTGAATGGGTTTTGAATTACAAAATACTATATTGATTGAATCTTTTGTTAATGTGGGAAATTACTTCTAGTTTGTTAAACTAACCTTGTATTCCTGGAACAAACCTCAGTTTTTATGTATTATCCTTTTCATATATTGTTGTGACACTAGCTTATTTTTCCTTGTTATAAATCCTTGCTAGGTTTTGTGCGATATGTTGACTTCATTAGATTATTTCTGAACTAGTCTCTTTTTATAATCTCTGGAAGAGTTTATATGATATCAGTACTACCAGTTTTCTGTTATTGTCATAAAATATCTAACATAAAATTTACCATCTTAAATGTATAGTTCTGATGCATTAATTACATTTACATTATTGTGTAACCATTGCTGCTATCTATACCTAGCAGTATTTCATCTTCCAAAACTGAAATTTTCTACCCCTTTACCAATGACTCTCTAACCTCCAGCATCCCCTTTCTACCTTCTTGGTCCCCCCATTCTACTTTTTTATTTTATCGTATTTTATTTTTTGTTACAGGGTCTTACTATGCAATTTGGACTTGTAGTGATCCTGTCTCAGCCTACTCAGCACTGAGATTACAGGCATGTTCCACCATGCCTGGTTTTGGGGCCAGGATGGCATATGGTACCAGGGATCTAACTTGGGACCTTGCACTTGCCAGGCAGGCACTTAGATAGCTGAGCTATCTCCCTAGCCCCACCATTTTACTTTACGTTTTTGAGAATGTTCTTTTCCAGGTACCTCATGTAAGTAGAATTGTTCAGTGTTTGTACTTTGTGACTGGCTTATTTCACGTCATGCATTGTCTTCTACCTTAATCCTTTTTTTTTTTTTTTTTCAGTACTAGAGATTGAACTCAGGATCCTGTGCTTGCCAGACAAGCACTAATTCTACTAAGCTATCTCCCTGGCCCCTATACCTTAATTCTTATCGCAGTGTGTCAGCATTTTCTTTGTTTTGAAGGCTGAATTATATGTTCTCACCACATTTTATTCATTCATTTGTGAACACTTAGGTTGTTTTGATCTTTTGGCTATTGTGAATAATGCTGCTATGAGATTAAGTAAAATTATCTTTTTGAGCTCCTGCTTTCACTTCAGTTTTATACCCAGAAGCGCAATCATTAGATTGTATGGTAATTCCACATAAGTTTTTGAGGTACTATAATATTTTCTGGAGGAATTGGACATCATTTTGAGTTCTTCTCAACAATGTATAAGAATTCTAGTCACTTCATATCCTTACCAACACTCATTATTTTTGATTTCCTTTTATTGTAGCCATCCTAGTGGATATCCTAATGATATCTCCTTGTTGTAATTTTCATTCCCTTTATAATTAGTGATGTTGAGTATATTCTTCTGTAGTCTTTGGCTATTTTATGTCATCTCTGGAGAAGTGTCCGTTGAAGGCTTTTGCCCATTTTTGAATCAGGTTTGTTTTATTGCTGTTGTGGAATTATAAGAGCACTTCATGTATTATGGATATTAGTCCATTATCATATACATGATTTACAAATATTCTTTCCTATTTTTGGTCCTTTTATCTGCTTATAGTATCCTTTAATGCACAAAAAATTCATTTAGACAGTGCTGGGTATTGAACCCAGGGTTCTCTACCACCAACCTATACTTGCAGCCCCCTGTTTTTTTCCTTTGAGATAGAGTCTCCTTAAGTTGCCCAGGCTGGCCTTAAACCTGTCATCTTCCTTCCTTAGCCTGCTGAGTAGCTGTGATTATAGGTATGTGCTACTGTGCTAGACTGGCCAAAAGTTTTAAATTTTTATGAATTGCAACTTAGCTGTTTTTTTACCCCTCTTGTTGCCTCAGTTTTTCATGTCATATTCAAGAAATAATTGCCAATTCTAGTCATGAAGTTTTAATTTTTTTTCTAATTTTTAAAAGAAGCAGTGTTCAGCCATGATCTGGGCCTGTTTAGGTGTAGGTCTTTTCATTTCAAATTAATATGTATATATGATATAAGGGCCCAGTCCTTTTTTATATTAAAAATCATTTATTTATTTATTGATTGATTATTTGTTTGGTGCAGGGTCTTGCTATGCAGCTTAGACTCATAGTGATCCTGTCTGAGCCTCCCCAGCACTGGGAATACAGGCATGCCCTACCATGCCCTGTTTCATTGGCATCTCAGTGTGGGGCTGTCATGGGGAACAAACCTGGGTCCTTGCACTTGTCAGGCAAGCTCTTACACCTCAGAACTATCTCCCTGCCCCAGTATTATTATCATTGCTGTTGTTGTTACCATTTATGTATTTAGTACAGGGCCTATAGGGTCTCATTATTCAGATCAAATTCAGTGATCCCCTTGTTTTCAGCCTCCCAAGCACTGGGATTATAGGTGCACATCGCCATACCCAGTCTCAGTTGTCCTCTCAGCATATTCCAGGGGCCCTGTGCCTGCCTGAGCAGGCACTTTAACCCACTGAGCTATCTGGCTGGCCTTCAGTATTTATTTAATTATGTATTTAACTATTTATTTATTTTAACATGTGGATATTCAATTTTACCAGTGCCATTTGTTGAAGACTGTGTTTTCCTGTTGAATGGTCTTGGTGCCCTTCTTGAAAATTGTTTGATGTAAGTGTTTCTGGGCTTTCAGTCATATTCCATGGTCTCTATGTTTTCTTTTATGGAAATCACATAGTTTTGATCATTGTACTAGGGCCCTCCCCATCTCCCCTTTTTGAGACAGGTTCTTACTGTTTAGTCCAGGCTGACATCTAACTCACTATCTCACCCACACTTGACTTCAACTTTTGGTGATTCTTTTTTTCATATTGAGTACTAGGATTACAGATATGTGCTAACCTGGCTTGCTTGTTTGTTTCTGAGATAGGACTCCTTTGCATAATTCCAGGTTGTCTTGAATTAATGATCCTCCTCCCTTAACTTTCTTAGTGCAGGGACTACAGGCATGTGCTACCCCTCCCAGCTGTTCTTAGTGGGTTTTTTTTTTTTAAGACCAGGACACATTTTCTCTTTTGGACAGACAAAAAGACAGCTTTCTTTCTCCTGATAAATATATAATGCTCTTTGAAAACAACTAAACAATAAACAAAAAGGAACAGGAAGAATTTATTGAGGGAAAGAAAGCATTTGTCTAGGGTAAAAGGAGGTCCAGAAAGTAGGTTGCTCCTGCTTTTAGTTTTTTAAAGTGTGAGAAAAATTACTTATGAAGATATCTAGGTATTTGTGGGAAAGTTGTGAATTGTTGATTTAATTTCTCTTAACAGATTAACAATTTAATTTCTGTGTAGGACCATACAAACTTTTATTTCTTTTCTCAGTTTTGGTAAGGTGTGTTTTCCAAGGGCTTTGTCCATTTTCTGAAAATCAAGGATTGATAAGCTATGGTCTATATGTGTTTTTGGAAATACAGGTTATTGAAACATAGTTATTGTTATGGTTTATGTCCCGTTGTTCCCCCAAAGCCTCATGCCGTCATGGAGTAGGAACTTCTAGAGTTTGAGACTTGATTCATGATCCTTGGAATTATGTGTTTTAGTACTGATCTAGGGTTTGAGACTTGATCCATGATCCCTGGGATTGTTGTTTTAGTACTGATGGGATTATGGGTCTAAGTACTTCTGGGGTTATGGGTGTAGCTTAAGGTGGAGAGACTGAGGTGGAGAGCCTGAATGTAATATAAAGAGAGACAGAGAGACAGACACATGCTGTTGCTCTGCTGCCCTGTTTGGTTGGCTGCCTCTGTCACCATTTTGTTGCTGTTCTGCTGCCATGAACTGGATGTTCTCTGCCTTGTTCCACTCAACCTTGGGCCAGCCAAATATGTCCTGAAACCTCCAAGAACTGTGAGCTAAATAAACCTTTCCTTCCTTCATTTTGGGTGTTGGATATTTGTCCCAGCAATGAATAAAAAGTAACTAAGACAGGTATCCTTATTTATTTATTTAGTATTTAGGGATACTTCTACATTAAATCAGCAGGGTTTAGTAAATGAGACAGAGACTACATGGCTTGCTAAAATATTTACTATTGAATTTGTCTGGTTTTGCTCTAAGTTGCCTTAAAGATAAGAAACTTCTGGTGATTGTTTCAGATTGCTCTTTAAGGGTTGAGGACAGAGTTTGGCATCATAAGCACCTGGTGGCAAGCACAAGTTTCCCAGTTGATCCCCAGTACTGCATGCTGTGCAGGCCCTGGAATTGGGTGTGGTGGTGCACACCTGTAATCCCAGCACTGGGCGAGGCTCGGGCAGGTGGATCACTAGTACACTTTCTGTTGACGATGTTGATGTTGGTGATTTGTATTCATGTTGGTAGTCTATTTTTTTTTTTTTTGTATTATACTTTTACAATATAGTGAGTCCCTATCGTAGGAATAAAAAATATCTAATTTCAATTTTGATTTCTTTTATCAGTGACTTATTTAGAAGTTTATTGCTTAATTTTAAAATATTTGGGTATTTGCTACTTTTAAAAAATCGATTTTAATTTATTCACTTGTGTTCTGTATATTTTCTTAATTCAGGTCGATTATAATATTACTCAGTATATCATCCATTTTTGTGTTTTATGTACAGTTGACAAAAATGTATGTTGTCCAGTTTTTGCTGTACTGTTGTAGAAATGACATTTATTTCACAATGAGTAGTAGGATTTTTTAGATCTAGTAAATCTATATAGATTTTCATTTTCTGGTTATGCTGTCATTTACCAGGGGTGATATTTTAGTGTCTTCAGTCATGATTGTGAATTTGTCCATGTCCATTTTTTTAAGTTTGCCAGCTTTCAATTATGTTTTTAAGTACATAGTAAAAAGTTCAATTTTGTTACCTTAATGTTGAATATACTTAAAAAATCATCTTTCTATGTGTTCCTTTTTCATTTTAGTAGTTCCTCTTTAGTTTTTAAGTTAAACTTTTCAAGTAGTTCATCTTAAATATAATAATAAAATGCATGTTTCATTTATTAGAGTCTACCTTAAATTAGTACTTTTGCTGTTTTCTGCATAATCTTATAACAGTTTAACTACACTTAATAGTTTTTTCCTTGTCTTAATATTGTGATTCTTCTTGTTTCTTTTTTTTCTCTGAAGGTGGAAGTCTAGAAGTCTAATTACTAGCCTCTTTCTCTCTCTCTCTCTCTCCCTCCCTCCCTCACTCCCTCCCTCTCTCCCTTCTTCCTTCTCCTCTCTCCCTTTCCTGTTATAACTATTTACATTGATGCATTTCATTATTCCGTTCAGATGTTTTCAGAGTTTCCTTGAGTTGATTGTGCATTTTTTCTTTCTTTGTCTTTTTGAGTTAGGGTCTCACTATGCAGTTCAGGCTAGCCTTGAACTCACTTTGTAGCCCAGGCTAATCTCAAAACAGTTCTGCCTCAGTCTCATTATAGGTGTGCACTACATGGCTAAGTGTGTATTTTTATAGTTATTGAATATGTATACATGTTAGATCCAATTAGATGAGTGCTCAAGTTTTCTAGTTCTATCCATTATTGTATTAAATCTCCCTAAGGTTAGATTGTCTGTGTCTTCTTCCATTTTTATTTGGGAGTTTTGTTACTATGTCTATGTTTTCTTTTTTAAAAATTCATTTTAATGAGAAAAAAATGATAAAATAGCGATGAAACAGTTTCAAAACAAGTTAGTAGGACAGTTACAACAATTGTCTGTTGTCTTCATAGTAGTTATTCAGAGGACAAGATACAGACCTGATATCTTGTCTCAACAATATTACTACAAACTTTTATTCTCAATGAACTAAGAGGAAGTAGCTGTATATCCTAACTCTGTGTACATATTTGTATTTTTCTTAAGGTTTTTAATACTAGGAGAAAATGTTATACCATGTCTTATGAATAGGTTGTAAGTCAAAGATACAGTATGAATCATAAAACAAAATTATAATTAAACAATATTCAGAATTCATTAAATATTATTTAAAAATTGAATATTTCAAAACAATATTCCAAAATTCAAATCAAATTGTGAGTCCAACTTAGAGGCCAGAACGTTGTGTATTTTATGTCTGTACCTGTAATCAATTCAGAGTACTCACATAGTGTGTGTGTGTGTGTGTGTGTGTATTTGTTTGTTTGTTTATTTATTTATTTATTTTATGGTCAGCTCAGTCTGCCCTAGAGGTGGGGCTGGCATAGCATGTGGTGCTGGGGATCGAACCATGGTCCCTGTGGTTGCTAAGCAGGCACTTTAGACCTCTGAGCTATCTTGTGGGTCCCACTCACATAGTATTTGAATGGGTTAATATATACAAAAAAACCAACTAAGAAAAAATTTTCATGGTAGTAAAGAATTACTAAGAATAAAACATAACATAAATGCTGGAATGGCAAATATATGACCAGAACCTCTTAACAGTTTGGGGACAGGATATTACACAAAGTTCTAGTATGTTGTATACATGGACAGTGTCCATGATGCTTACTAGTGTCCAGGTGTCACTTGTGGGACTGAACTACTGCTACTTCCTCAATATCTACCCTGTAGACTCAGACAGAATCATGACCCATAGGGTGCAGAGAAGTCCATTTGTAGAATATGCTGATGGAACTATTTTGCTGCTGCATACCAAAGAATAGTTGAAAGACTGCTGTTGTAAAACTCATTTCTGTGGGCCCGGCAGGATGGCTCAGTGGTCTAAAGCGCCTGCTTAGGAAAGCTTGGGCGGCTGCAGGGACTGTGGTTCGATCTCTGGCACCACATGCTGCGCCAGCCCTGCCCTCAGGGCAGGCTGAGCCGGCCATAAAAATAAATAAAACAAACAAAAGTTCTCAAACAAGAAAAAAAAATTCTTAAAAAAACCCCTCGTTTTTGTCTTATATGTTTTAATTTCTTCATGAATTGGCAATTTTAATATTATAAAATGTGCTGTTAGGTCTTTAGTGACTTTTTTCTCTAATAAGGTCTTATTTTATCTGTATTAATATAATAGTTTCTGTAGTTGTATATTTTTTAAAAAATCATACTTTCAAATCATTGAATTTTCAGATCTAAAGTGCATTTTATGGAAACCAGAATACTTTTTAAATATTTTGAAATCTTCTTTGACAGTCTTTGCCTTTTTATTAGAAATAGTAACTCATACTTTGCAAATTAAAGTTTCATTGTGACATTGTCATCTTGCACATTTTGTGTTGTAATTGCATTTATTCTTCCTGTGAATCTTTTTTATCCCCTTGCTTTCCTTACCTTTCTTTAATAGTGCCTCTTCTACCTTCACATCTTTCTTTTTATGTTCATGTGAGTGGAAGAGTATGTTAGGCAGTAAGTGTGTTTCTGTGTCTTTTCTGTTTTGCTTAATGTAAATTCAGTTCCGTCTACTTTCCTACAAATATTATTTATGGCCAGATAATATTCCATTGTATATTTATACAGAATTTCTTTATCCAGCTGATCTGTTGACAATTAACTGATTCCATAGTGAAGCTATTGTGAATAGTGCTGCACTAAAGATAAGTATGCAGATAGTTATAACTCTTGTATAGTACCTTAATTTCCTTTTGGAATATACTAAGGTGCAGCATAGGGTTGTTCATATGGTATCTGTTTTCTTAAGAATCTCCATACTATTTTCCATAGTGACTGTGTTAGTTTGTATTGCCACAGTCTCTAAGTATTCTTTTTTCTTATTATCTTTGCCATCATTTGTTATTTTTTTGTTCTTATCGTCATAGCCATCTGACTAGAGTAAGGTAGAATCTCAGTGTAGTTTTGATTTGCATTTCCTTGATGGCTAAAGATGTGTTTTTTCCCTGTATATTTATTGGCCATTTTCACTCATTTTGAGAAGTGTATGTTTAAATAATTTAGTCACTGATTACTCATTCTTGGTTACTTTTTTGAACTTCTTATATGTGGTATATATTAACCTGTGAGATGAACTAACTGGCAAATATTTTCTCCTGTTTTGTAGTTCCTCTCTTCACTCTGTGTCCTTTGTTGAATATAGGTTTTTATTTAGATACAATTACTTAGTCATTTTTTGCTTTTATTCCTTAAATTTTTGGAGTCCTAGATGTCACTGCCTGTTCTTATACCTTGAAGTTTTTCCTCCTATGTCTTTTTCTAATAGTTTTAAAGTGTCAGGTCTTACTTAAGGTCTTTGATCCATTTTAAGTTGATGTCCAAAGAGTGTGAGTTATAGGAATTTAATTTTAGTCTTGTACATGTGGATATATAATTTTCCCAGCACCATTTGGTAAAAATGTTGGTATTTCTCCAAATGTGTTTTTTAGGAACTTTGTTGATAATCAGATGGCTGTAGATGCATGGGTCTATTTCTGGATCCTCTTTCTATTCCATTGATCTATGTGTTTGTTCCATACCATGCTATGTTTGTTTCTACAGCTCCATAGTTTATTTTATTATTTTTTTCTTGTTTTAGAACTTTTGTTTGTTTGTTTAATATATTTTTATGGCAGGCTCAGCCTGCCCTGAGGGCAGGGCTGGCACAGCATGTGGTGCTGGGGATTGAACTGTGGTCCCAGCAGCTGCCTAAGCTTTCCTAAGCCAGCACTTTAGACCACTGAGCCATCCTGCTGGGCCCTCTGTAGTTTGTTTTGAAATGAGATGTTGTGATACCTCTAACGTGCTCCTTCTGCTCATGATTACTTTGGTTATTGTCTCAGTTTTTCTTCTCATTGCTGGGACAAATACCAAATACTAAAAAGGAAGGAAGGAAACATTCAGCTTACAGTTACTGGAGGTTTCAGTCCATACTCAGCTGGCTCCAAGGCAGTGTGGCATATGGCAGAGAGCAACCTTTCATGGCAGTGGCAAAGAACAGAGAGAGCCAGATGGAGTGGTAGCAGCTCAGGCAGCTAGCTAGTTTCTCAACTCCCCTTACATTGTAATGCAAATTATCTGTCCCAGGGCAGGTACAGTATCTATACCCACTATAATCACAAACTCCAGGAGCTGCCCCTTAACTACATGAGGTTGGTGGACAACTAGACACAAACCATAACAGTTATTTAGTTTTTCTTTTTTAAATACTTCTGTATGAGTTTTAGTATCCCTTGGCACCCTGAGTTCTGCAAAGCATGGTATTAGTTTGATAGGGATTGTATTGAATCAGACTACTTTTTGAAATATGGTCATTTTAATGATAATCTCTTAACTCACAAATATGGAGCTGGGCGTTGTGGTGCACACCTGTAATCCCAGCACTCGGGAGGCTGAGGCAGGAGGATCTGTGCGAGTTCGAGACCAGCCTGGGCTATAAAAGTGAGCTCAAGGCCAGCCTCAACTGCA
>PVJA010009217.1:34877-61650 GCA_004027025.1 Myocastor coypus | reverse complement strand
TTTTTTTTTTTTTTTTTTTTTTTTTTCCGCCTAAGGTGAAAGTTTAGTTAAAGTCAAAAGGAGAAAAGCACAAAAGAAGAGCTCAAGAAGAAAAAGGTGCCTGAATAAAAGCGTTCCCCAGCATGAGGGTGGGCCAGATAAGGTAGGAGGAGGGGCACACTGTGCAGGGTGAAGGTGGGCTGGTGAAGAGCTCACAGCAACGCGTTTGCTGCTTCTTCATGCAGTAATCTGAACATTTATGTCTTCCCCAAATTCATATATTTTTAGCAGTGGCAAAGCTTATTTGAGAAAGTAAAAATGAGGAGTGCAAGAGAAACTGGCTCTGCAGGGTGAGCTTGGGTCACATAAACAGAAAAAGAGGGAGAGAGCAAGATAAAAGTCCACACCGAGCCCGGGAAATGTGGTGTGCACTATGACAGAAAATCATGAAAGCCCCAAATTCACCCACCGAAGCTTGACCCCCATGCTAATTTTATTAAGAGTTGAGCCTTTGCGGAAGTGATTAGAAAATAAGGGCCTGTCTTAGTCCCATTCTTTGTCAGCTGGGCCGAAATATATGATACTGGTAACTTAAAGGAAGAGGACAGGTTTATTTTGGCTCACGACTCAGAAGTTTCAACCCATTTTCAGCAAGCGCAAAGACAAGGACACATTGGCACAAGGCCTGGACCAAGCAAAACAGCTCACATCATGGTGGCCAGGAAGCAGAAAGATAGGAGCCAGGAGGGAGATGTACCATTCCCAGGCCACACTTCCAGGAACCTGTCCCCCTGATGAGACCCAACCTGCTAACAGCAAGTCAGCAACAGCACCCTCCTCAGCCAGTCCCCTTCCATTAGCCCCGCCTTTGTGTGAATGAACTCTAGGGGGAATCTGGACAGAAGCCTCCACAGAGACACAGCAGCTGCAGGAGCTTGCGACCCCCTTCCACTGTGTGGAGACACAGAGCGAAGGTGCTACCTAGGAGGAAGCAAATCTCCTGCGACTCTGAACTTCATGGCACCTTGATCTTGGAGGTCTCGGTCTCCACAACTGTGAAAAATAAGTGTCTGCTGTGGATAAGCCTCCCAGTTTTGCTAAGCAGACTGAAACCCTACCTAATTTCTTGGGTTTAAATTTTATCTCTGGAGCCTCTATGTCTATCTGCAGTCCAGACTCTCTTCCCTGAATTCCTGGGAAATATATCCAATTGTTGGCCCCAGGACAGCACGCTAGTGAGCCTCCTTTATCCTACATCGCAAATTTTTATCCTCTAGATGAGATCATTTCTTTCACTATGGCTAACTCTCTCAACTTAAACAATGAATAAACATTCTTTGATTTCTTGGTCTTCCATGAGTGATTAGCATTCCATTTCTCTGCTCTTAACTGAAGAAAAACTGTCTGTAAAAACATTCACAGCTTCTAATTCCTGTCCCCACTAACTCTCTTAAGACACTCGCTCGGGCTCTTATTGCTACTGTGCTATACTTCTCTGACTGCAGCAGTCAGTCCTTGGTCCTCCTTCCATGAACCAGCTTTGCTACAGTCATTCATTCCTTCTTCTCTGGTGCCTCTGCTTCTTTAGCGTGACTTCCAAGTCAACACTCTTCTTTGCATTTTTCTCCTTCATTGCTAATCTCTCTTTATTAGTCTCCTCTTGCATCTCCTTGACTCCCCTCTAACCTCTTAGAGAGGCCAGAACTCAGTCTCGGACCCCTTCTGACCTCTATTCTGACCACAGCCTTCCTACATTGAACCAGGCTCTTTTACACATCATCTCTATGCCATCAACTCCCATATTTATCTCCTCACAGAAGTCAGCCTTCCAAACTCCAGGTTCACACACCCATCTTCACAGTCTGTTTTCCCACTCCAGTTACTCATAAGTGTCTCCAACTTGATGCACCCGACACTGAGCTCCAAATCAGTGCCTTCAAATTTAATTCTCCTAACGCTCTCTACTCAAGCCATGGTCCTCGAGTCACTCTGTATTCCTCCCTTGTATACTCTACATCCAGCCATCATCCATCCTGCCAGCCCTGCCTTCAAGCTCTCCAGAACTGAACCACGTCTTACTACCTTTGTTGCTCTCACTCTGACCCAGGCTGCACCTCTCCTCCATAGTCTCCCAATAATCTCAAAACTGCCCTCCTTGATTCCATACTTAGCACC
Source organism: Myocastor coypus (assembly GCA_004027025.1). Classification (NCBI taxonomy): domain Eukaryota; kingdom Metazoa; phylum Chordata; class Mammalia; order Rodentia; family Myocastoridae; genus Myocastor; species Myocastor coypus. The sequence goes on along the minus strand of PVJA010009217.1, from coordinate 59,496 downwards.
TTACACTCTACTCAGAGTAATTCCTTCACATCCCAAATCGGATACTATCCTCTCTCTGCTGAAACATTTCTATTAGTTTTCTATCTTACTTAGGTAACGCCAAAAAAAAAAAAAAAAAAAAAAAATATATATATATATATATATATATATATATATATATAAATTAATTAATTAATTAATTAATTAATGGCACCTAGACTCTAAAATCAGCCTGATATCACCTTTCCAACCATTTCCATGGCTGCTGTCCTTGCCAACTTAGCTATGGTCTGGCTGGTCCCTGGCTAATACCTGAACCCACCCAGCCATGCTTCTGCCTGAGCACCTCAATACCTGGCATTTTGCTGCCTGGGGTGCTCTTTCCCCAAGTCTGGGGACGTCTTTCTCTAATTCTTCTAATTAAACTCATACATCAACCTCTCAGTGATACCATTTTAGTTTCCATGCCTTATTCTCTTTCCATGCTTTTCTTTTCCATAGAACTTATTACCATTTAACTATATAATTAATTTATATATTATCAAATTTTCCTCTTACCACACCAAGTTTCACGAGGATAGCTTTTAGTTCGCTTGTATAAGTATGTGTGTGTGTGTGTGTGTGTGTGTGTGTGTGTAATAAGTATCTTGACATGATATATGCAGCAGTGTGCCACATGACATTTTGGTCAACACACACTGCATACACTTGGTGTGAGCAGAAACTTGCTAATGCCATAATTTGAAAGGTTTATTAGAGTCAAAAGGTACACTGCCATGACTCCCTCTCCAAATCCTTCACCCACACTCTGGGTACGCATATTACCTGTCCTTGCCCCTTGCCAGTAGCCCTCTTTTCTGAGCGTCTTCATGGAGTATGATAAAAAGTACAGTAAGTGCAGCTCCTGAGTTCCATCCAGCAGAAAGACAGGCTGAGAGGAACATCGTGCAGTGTCCCCTTCTACCTTGTCCACCAGATTTGGTATTGTGTGACTTCTGGCAATTCCCCAGAGTCAAAAAGTGATCACTTAAGGTCAGTGTTTTGAATCAGTTCAGGGCACTGAACCAGCCACAGTGTGACATGAAGAAGGACTTCCAGAATTGCTTCAGAAAAATGACAAGAATGATTGGATGAGTGTGTCCAAAGCAATTTCATTGTACCTCACGTGCTTTGCTTACCACAATTAATGGACATGCCTGACTACTGCTGAGGGTATTTCAGTTTGCGTTGGCTGTGGGACTGTAGAATAACTCCACAGTTCTGAGCTGAAGATAGATGACGGCAGATTTGTCTCTTACTTAGAGTATGTTAGGGACAGGATGTAGGTTTCTCATGTATGGAGAAGGAGTGGGAACAGACTTGGAAAGTAGTTAAGTGACCCATCTAAAAGCATTCATACCTTAAAGAATTATTCCCAGAACTTGACAACTTCTGCATAAAGAAAACAGAACCATGCCTGCCGCATGGCGTGGTGGGCGCTGGGAAGGCCTGCCATGCTTGCTCTCTTCTGGGCCCAGGGATACCAAGGGAAACAGACTATGCGTCCACAGATGAAATGGTTGCAGCGCAGCTGAACATATTGCTTTTCCATCACTAAATAACCAGGCAAGGAAGCAAGATGTCACTGTTGGCAAAGTCAGAAATTATGTCTGGAACCCAGATGTTTGGACCAGATAACTACATTTGCTAATGGCAATTTTTACAATTACGTGAGATAATTATACTTGAGTTTCAGGGTAACACGACTGGGCATATAACATAGGCATCCCCTGTTCAGGGACTGCAATCGGTAAGTGCCTTACATAAAGAACGTCACTGATATAGACTGGAGCATATTTTCCATGAAGAACTTGGGAGACTTGAACAGTTACCCTCAGGACTTTTCCTATCCAGAACACTCCTGGAGAGAATGGATTCCTAGTACTCTTCACAGTAAGTTGTATTTTCAAGACTTCTGGCTCAGACTGCTTCAATCCAGTCCTTCACTGACTGTCCTAATGGCTCACAAGGCCTCTAGGATTGACGGTGTTTACTAGAATGTTATCACCTCTCAGTATTCCCAGCATAACTGTAGTTATTGTTTCCAAGGACTTCCTTTTCTCCTGCCTTGTAGTCTTTGTGATTTCCCTTTTTATGGGGTGGGGAGTGGGATCAAACTCCTAACCTTGCACTTGCCAGGCAGGTGCTTATGCTGCTGAGCTATCTCCCCAGCCCTTTGTAATTTCATAGAATGCCCATCCCACCCACAAATTTCCAGGTAATGCTCCATCTAAAGCCAACTTCTCTAGAAAGCCTTTATAGACCTACCCAAGTCAGCTAATTACTTTCCTCCTCTTTCCTGCACTGTTTATTCTCTCTCTCTCTCTCTCTGCATATATATATATATATATATATATATGTATATATATCCCTTCCTCAATTTATTTTAATTATTACTTTATCTCCATTCCATAGGGGCAATATGCTTATCTAAGGTATCTATGAATTGCTGAATTGCTGATGCCTACCCTAGTATGTGATACTTAAGAGGCATGCAGTAAATGGTTTTTGAATTTAGCTTATTCTAATTAGAAAAGATTGATTAAATCAATGTAGCTAGGATAAAAGCTACATAAGCAAAGAGTAGAATGAGGTTGTATGGCATAAAATTAAAAAGATAAAGAATACATACTTTTCATATTTGATATAAATCAAGGAAGTAATTTCTACTGAAAACACATGTTACAATGAATCTGTATATATCGATGCATCACTGAAATTTTAAAGGGCAGCATAGTGTAATAGGCTGATTTTTTTTTTTTTTTTTGTCTTTTTGAGACAGGGTCTTGCTATGCAGTTCAGGCTGACCTTCAGCTCACTTTTGTAGCCCAGGCTGGTCTCGAACTCACACCAATCCTCCTGCCTCAGCCTCTGAAGTGCTAGGATTACAGGCGTGCACCACCACACCCAGCTATGGGCTGATTTTTAAACAAACTGAGTTAACACTATACAATGTTCTCTGAGATAATTTGAGAGAATATTTATATTCTTACTCTTACAAACTGGTCAGAAAAATATTAACATCCTCAAAAAATTGGCACAAGTAGAGAGTAATCAGAAAATTCAGTAAGAAGAAATATAACTGTTTTTTGAAATATTAAAATTGTTCAGTGCTGCCAACAATACAATACACATTGAAACATCTAGGTAGCTATTAAAACTGTGTTGAATTAGCAAACTTTTGTTCTCATTATCCCACCTACTATTTGTGGATGTACTGTTGACATGTAGCAGAGCTAACTGATTTGATTCTAAGTCTTTTCTCATAATTTATTATTAAACTTCTTCCCCAAATAAAGAAGACTATAAATACAATACCTAAGTTCATGAAAAATTAGAACCTAGAAATGTTCCCAAATAAATGGTTAAGTAAAAGAAAGAACACATTGTTTGAAACATATGTAGTTACCACAGTAAACAATGATAACAGGGCTGTGGAGATAGCTCAGTGATCTAAACATCTGCCTGGTAAATACAAGGACCCAGGTTTAATTCCCAGTATCATTCGCTATGTCATCCCCAGGAGCAGAGCCTGCCATCAAAACTGGGTGTGCTAGTGCATGCATATAATCCCAGCACTGGGGAGGCTGAGAAAGGAGGATTACTATGAGCTGAGCTGTGTAGCAACACCTTGTACCTAATAATAATACAATGATTATCAAAGAAATTATTATTAAATAGTAATAAGAGCTAATGGCTAACATTTATTGAGCATGTACTATGTGCCAGGTATTATGCTAAGTATTAGACATGCAATATAAAATAGCTTATTAGTATGTTTCCAGATTTAGCACATAAAAATAAAAGATGATTAGCTCAATTTAAAATTTAAACAATATATAATTACTTTGTATACACATTTTATGTGTTGCTCACCTAATATTTAAATTGAACTGCCATCTTATATTTTATCATGATTCCAGTAACCCAAATATTAGTAACACATTTTCCTAATGACAAAGGAAGGACACAGAGATTAAATAACATGTCCAGAGACACAGAGCTAACAAACACTGATAAAATGCTATGTTTACAAAAAAGTAGAAAAAAAAATACTTGCCTACAAAGTGATCACAAAAAGATAAAATATGTGGGCTTCCATAGACATGGCTGCAAGAAAACCTGGGCAGGTGACACACTCCCAACGACACCTACTTAGCAAGCAATTACTTCAGCGTTTGCTACGGGTTTTGGGCCACAGTAACCATGCAGTACCATTTTACAGATGAAAAAAATGGAAAGTAAATTTTTTGCTCAAGCTTACTAAACTAGGACATATAAAGACAGACTTGGGTTTCAAAGCTCTTGCTTAATGCACTTTGTCATCTTGGTTTCCTGGGAGATTTTTCTCTTCCTTCGGGTCTAGTCCTAGTGGTACTGATGAAAAGGGTTGTGTATGATAAAATACACACTGCAGGCTGCGGACGTTATTTCAAGGAGGTCTGCAAAGCCTACTCTTCAGGCTTTGCTTTCATTGAAACCATTCCTAGAGGCAAGGAAATGGAATACTTGAAACAGAAGTCATGATGGACAATTATGGTTGCCAGGAAGATCCAGGGTCACAGGGCAAACTTGTCCACAATTCAAGTTGTGACCGCGTGCAGAAAGCAGAAACGCATCCTTTATGCTTTGCCTTTTAAAATGAGAGTCCACTCCTGCTTTTACATCTTTATACACTTTTGTGGGTTAACCTGTGAGTTCCCTCCAGTCTCTCTGTTAAGAGATTATGAATTTTTGTAAGCTAAGCCTACAGAAAATCGCACATGCACACACAAATACACAAGTGCCAGCATGCATTTCTTGTGGAAGCAGTGCCTGTGCTTTCCACATAATGGATAATTTCAGGGTGATTTCCCTTAGGTGTCAGTTTAATTTTTCTTTGAGAGTTTTGCCCACATCAAAAAGTGTGTGCTTTTGATTGTTTATTCTTAGAGATGCAGCTGGCCACAGCACTTCCCAGGATGCTTTTGCCACGATGTGCTTTTGTTTTTCCCTCTTGATAATTACCTCCTGACTAAAGCACTCACTGGTCCATGTAGAGGAATCCCACAGAGATGAAAACACACTTGTTTAAATAAAATATTTATGAAGAAGCCCTAAAATGTCACTGAAGTAAATGCAAATTGAATCTTCACATATTGTACTTCCAATATGCCACTCATTCCTTACAAGACCATTTCTGATTGCAATTAACATTAATTTTTAAAAATTAACACCATTGTACATAATCACACCAAAGCCTATCATCAAAATCCAGTGTTCTAAGACCGATTCTCTTTTGACTGTCTTGGAAATTCTGAACCAAGTCTAATATTTAATCATGAAGATTATTTTCAAGATTTTTGCTTAGAAACTATATGTAATTATTATTTTACATGTACATCTGTTAATAAATATTTCACTGTCATTCAACACAAGGTGACATTACTAAAGGCTCCACACCTCCTACCTTTTAAAGAAACAGTACTTGGACAAGATTTTCTTACATGTTTTATTCCCTTTCAAATTTGATAGACATAATAGAGTTTCATGATATTTTTCTAGAGTCCTCAAAGTAATAATGTGGTATAATTTTATGGAGAAAAGAAATCAGGTGATTATATATATATATATATATATATATATATATATATATATATATATGTAAGTGACAAGTTCTCTGGTTTTTGGCAGCATCTTTCCTAATTCTGGGGAAAAAGAAATGTGAACTGAGAAGAGTATAAGGATTCATCCTTCACCTCTTGGTCTAAAAAGTTGATCTATACCTGTAGAATCAACTGAGGAATTAAAAAAAAATACTGATACCAACTCATACCTTCATAGTCTGATTTAATTGGTTTAGAATACATCCTAGTCTTTGTAAGGTTTTTGTTGCTTTGCTTTTCTTTACCTAAGTATTTCTCAGAGCAGCTGAAGTTAAAAGTCATTAGTCTTTTTTTGAAAAGTTTTCATGAATAGAATTGTATTTGCCTCTGACTTAGCAAATGGTTACAGACCCTGGACACAAACATCAAGAGTCTGTGAAGAACCTTTAAACTGTGAAGTTGGAACAGCAATGGAAACCCAGTGTCTATTCATAATCAGAGCACCAAGGTGGAATTCTATAGCTACACAAAATTTAACCTACATCTGGGAGTTAAGCCTATTACACAAGTATAGAATAGAGAAAGTAGATTTGCGGGTACCAGGGATAGAACTCAGGACCCTGTGCTTGCCTAGGTCCTTATGCCATGGTGCTATACCCCTGGCTCCTGAGAATAGACCTTGAAATGACTGTTGTATACAATACCCAGAAAATTTTCACTGAGAGTAACTCATAAGTACTTAGTACAGTCAGCCTCCTATAGCTGAGAATTTGACATGAATTCACCAACCCAACCACAGATCAAAATATTCATAATAAAATTGGACTCACTACAAACAGACTTTGTCTCATCATTATTCCATACATAATGCAGTATACTAGCTATTTACATAACATTTACATTTCATTCAGTATTTTTTGGGGGGAGGTGTAGTCAATCGAACTCAGGGCCTTGCACTTATAAGGCAGGGGCTGTGCCTCTGAGCTATATCCCCGCCCCTGTATTCAGTATTATAAGTGTTCTAGAGACAACAGGAAGGCATACATATAATGTTTGTAGGCAAACATTATACTACTCTACATGAAAGAATTGAGAATTCTTATATTTTAGTATCGTGAGAGTCTGGAAGCACTATCCTATAGATAGCTAAGAAGACTGTAGATTGTAAATGTGACTACCTAACAAGCTCCTTTGATTTATATCCAATTCCCCCCCCCCTTTTTTTTAATGGAATGATTCATGGCCTTAAGCGAGTTTACTTCTCTGTACCTCAGTTTATATGTATGGGTATCATCTCTGCCATGCTTCTTGAATTTTAATATGCCCACATCTCACCTGAGAATCTTATAAATATGCAGTTTGATATTTAGTCAGTGGCTCTCGGTGGGCCTGCGATTCCACACAGTTAACAAGCTACAAATGCTGCTGCCCATGCGCCAGGGCCCTGAGCAGCTAAGTCTTGGGAGATCATTAGGAGAACCTCGTGAAATAGCCTATGTACAGTACGCGGCAAAGAGAAAAGCACCAGGAAAATGACAAACTCTGTTTTAAAATTACAGATTACATGATCTAATCCTCCTTTCAGTGGTCAATGTGGAAACGATGGGTCTATAGACATTCAGACACTTACCTCCTCATAGCCAAAGGGCTATAAAGGAGAAGAAAGATGGACTCTTTCTGACTACCCAAAGCATACTCAGGATCAAGAAGCAGAAGATTAAGAGTGCTTTTAATTCCCTAAACAGAAAACCTTTCTAATAATAAATGCTCCTGTAAAACCAGTTAGCGTGTTCACAGTGTAATCTCTAGCTACTGCTATGCGCATAGACCAGTTGGTGATGTTAAAAATGTTCGTATGTCGGGTCATTGTTCAACTTCCAGACATCTTGATTATCTAAAGAGCCATCGCACACAATGTGGATAAAGAAGCTAGAAACCAAACAAAATGGAACCCGGATTCTCTTCCCCATTCCATCTCTCTTCCTGAAATCATCTTCTGTTCAGTAAGCAGAGTTGCTTAGGTCACAAGGCTTTGGAGTCATCCTTGGCTCATCTTTTCCCTTCACAGAAATCAATGCTAGGAATTGTACTTGGAAGTTGTGTCCATAGTCCACTTCTCATCGTCTCCACTCCAACTGCCCTCATCCATCCTAAGTGATTTCCTCCTTCTGAACTTCTGAACTCAATTCCTAACCTGTTTCTTGGTCTTCATCCTTGACTGTGCTATTTTCTCAGCATAGCATTCAGCACTGTCATATCTCTCCTGAACACTATCTAAGGCTCTATTGCTCATTCACAATTAAGACCAAACTCCTTGTATTAGTTTAGGAGACCCTACAGGACCTACCCTCGCCAATTACTAACCATATTCCTTTAACATTCTCTCAGTTCTGGCTCCCCTTGAAGTCACTCTTCCTTAAATCACAGCAGTGGCACTCTTGCCTCAGAACCTTTGAGCTTGCTTTTTCCCCTGCTTCATGTATCCTGGTGTATAACCTTACCCTAGCCTTACCCTACCTCTGAGAAAAAAATGAACATCCTGGAAGCAGTGGGACTCCCTGTTGGGAATTACATCTATTTTTCTCCTTTTCTAACTAACATATTTCATGGGGCAAATCTAGGGCTGGGTAAATAGTTCAGTAGAATAAGTGCTTTCCTGGCAAGTGCAAGGGCCTAAGTTCAATCCCCAGTCCCACAAGACACACACACACACACACACACACACACACACAGAGAGAGAGAGAGAGAGAGAGAGAGAGATCTAGCTATTGCTGGGTGGCCATGAATAGATAACATCCACAGAAAGGTAGAACAGGCCAAATGCATGGAAATGGAAGTCATCCATTTATAGTGATACTGCCTTTGGGACCACGTCTCAGGGCTGCTGTACACAGTTGTTCTGGTTCCAACTGACAATAGCAGGGGCGCTGTTCACATAGTTTTGTGCAATACCACTTCTCCAACCACTTAGCTTTTAGGGCTCAGAGATTAAGGTCATTCTTGGCTTGGACAAACAGCTTCGGAGGGATGGAGATAAATGCATTTGATGTAAGAATTAATGTGAACAGGCGAAGAAGGAAGGAAATGGAGGGAGATTGGCTTGAGCTGAAGTGCCCTGAAGGAGAGGGTGCACTTCTGATGTCCTCTTCAGCCTCATTTCCTCCTACTTTCCCCTTGCTGATGACTCCCTCTTCTGCTTCACAAGCAGGCTACTTTCAGATACAAACCAAAGAGCCAGAGGGGCATGCAGCCACCTCAAAACCATGTGACCTAGTTTAAGAAAGCAGAGCTTCGTTGCTTTCAAGAACTCTAAGAGCAGCAAGGCTGGCTGTATCTATTGCTATTTCCTAGCCAAGGAATAACGTTCTTCTCCTAAGGAGTCCGATTCTTCAGTGCAGCAGAGGAGAGTCCAAGAAAAGAACCTAGCCCCTGGACTAAAAACAACAGAGCCCAAAAGCAGGCCAGCATGCAGCTCAGAGCCAGGCCTCCTCCACCTTCTCTTGCAGGCAAAGATGAGATCTCCCGTGAGGTAACATGCAGTGCACGTGGCAATCGTGGGGCAAGGAAGGGAGGAGAGGCAGCACCAACGCTTGCTTGGAATGAAGCACATTAAACAACGATCCTGTTCCTCCTGTGTAAGGACACAACTTCCCACACTGGGGACACCTTCCTGGTCGCCTGTTGGTGACAAGAGGCACTCCCATTCTCATCTGTGATCTACACAGCACATTGTCTCCAGCAAAAAACCACACTCAGGCTGCTGGCCACTAAGCCTCCTAGGACTTGGCTGGGATCAGTACACCTCCAGGACTCCTTCCCTTTGAAGTAAGCCTTTGATAAACTTGTAGATGGAACCCCAGATCAGGGAGAACAATAACCTTTGTCTTTCAAGAGGAAAAAAAAAAAAAGGCTTTGAGTACAGAAAATCTGTTATAAACTTTTAATAGCTGCCTTCACCCCACACATGCATTTTGAATATTCTATCAAGGATATGCTATTTAAGTTAGGCTCCTTGTGAATCTCTTTGGGAGTCAAATAAATCTCTAATTTATCCTTCAAGCAAATGTATTTTATATAATGGTTTGACTTAAAGTGAAATAAAGTCATACTAAATCGTACAGCAATAGCTGCTTGCCAATATTGATACACAGGAATTAAAAAAGGAAAGGTCATTTTCTCATCCCATTTTAAACAACCCAACTAGGATATGCCTTTATTTTTAAAGCAAGAGAATATTTGAGAAAATCATGTCTCCAAGTGAGAAATATTTGAAGGGAATATATTTACTAGTGATCAGTAGTGGAATAGAAGAGATGGGCAACACAGAGCCCTTACAGAAGGCAAAAAAACTCCTCTAAAACGTCCCTTTCCAACCTTAATTGGTCAAATGCCAAAATAAATGAACTTTCCAAACTTAGGAGGTTTGTAACTTTCATCAGGGTGAGTTCAGGTGTCCACGCCATGGCAGATGAGCCCACCCGCCCTCGTGTGCTCGGTGGAGGCAGCGAGGAGAAGCGAACGTCCAGGCCCAGGCTGCTTCTGCACCTTGCAACTCGCAGAGGACTGGTTCAGGCCTGGGTGTCCAGGACCCAAAGCTCCCGACCCCAGCCCATTGTCCCCAGCAGATCCTATCCCTCCTTTCTCACCCCAGACCAAAGAAAAGAAGTAGGCACTCAGAAGCCAGGCTGAGCAGCTCCCTGTGGGACTCAGTGTCGGCCCGGGGCCGTCTCCAACTCCCAACTTCCCAGAGTTTCCTCTGGCCTCATGCCCCCGCTGAACCTCGGGAGGCCCCGGTGGGGCCTCGTTCTGAGCGCAGAGCTGGGGAAGTGGAGCGCACAGTTCGGAGCTCGGCGGGGAACCCCAGGAGCCCTGGCCCCGACCCGAGCGCAGGTGGCGGGCGTGGTCCCGCTAAACCCTGCCGTAGCCCACCCCGACTCGGCCTGCGCACAACAGCCACCTCTCGGGTTCCCTCCGGGTTTCAGCCTCAGGCCAAGGTGCGTGGCTTCTTGATCCCTCTTCTGGCTGGATGGCCACCCCTGCCCTCTGCCGGTGCGCGTTGCTCTTCTGCCTCAGGCCCGGGTGCGGCCCCCAAGTCCCAGCCTAGGGCCCTTCGGTCGTGCCAGACGGCAACGGCGGCTGCACTCACCTGGGTCGCGGAGCCGGGGTCTGGTACGGTCCCGCAGGTGGTAGATGAAATCTTGGCAGCTGTCGTGCTCCAGGGCCCCACGGGCACAGAGCTCGGCCAGCAGCTGCAGCGCCTGGTGACAGAGCGCGTCCCTGGCCCCGGGCATCGCCCCCCCGCATCCTCGGACCTCGCCGGGCAGGCGGGCGCGGGAGACAGCCCTCCGCCTGCCAGCTCGCAGCCGCCGCCTCCGGGCGGTCCGCGCTCACCGCCAGGGGCCCGCCAGGGACCGGTCGGAGCCCCAGCCCCAGCCCCAGCCCCCGCCGGCCCGGCTTCCCACCGGTTGCATGCAGCTCTTCGCCAGCGGGTCGATCCGGCTTTCTCCCGCTCCCGCCCGGCCCCTCAGTCCCTCCCTCGGCGCGAAGAGGAGGTGGCGCCGCACAACCCAGCGCGCAGAGCTCCGCGCGCTCCGCCCGCCACTCGCGGCCGCCAGGGGCGGGGCCGGGTCAGGGCTGCGCGCCGCCGGGTATGGTAGCAGCGGTCCCCGCGCCCGCGCTGCTCAGGGACTGCGGACTCTTGCTCACTCCTGGAGGAGCGCGGGACTCGGCCTGGGACCCAGCGCGCAAAGCAGCCGCACCCAGGCTCGGAGAGTGTGAGTCGGGGTGCGCTGTAGGCTGTCTCGCTACCCAGCTCCTCTGCTCTGAGGCAAACCCCGCATACACCCCATAACCCTAGTTGTATGTGTCCAGGCCATGATCTTGGGTGCAAAGCTGCACGAGTGCTGTATGGACAGCATCTGTGGATAGCAGAGTACCTGCTTCAAAGTTGAAAAGCGCCTCCCGCGCAGAAACTACTGGGCCTAAGGTTGTCAGATGCCCAAGTACATGGTTTAGGGCCAAGATTTGCCAGCAAAGGAAGGATTTTGACCACTGTGGTGATGTGAAGAAGGTTGGGGCTGGGGAGATAGCTCCGAGGCACAAATGCCTGCTGGGCAAGTGCAAGGTCGTGAGTTCGAACCCTGGTCCCACAAAAAAAAAAAAAAAAAAAAAAAAAAAAAAAAAAAGAAGGTAAAGGCTCTCACACCAAAACTAAGGCCAAATCACTTCCAGGAAAGCTGCTGAGGCGTGCCTGTGGCTTCACGGACTCTGGCTGGTTCTGTAAGCAACTGATTGGGTATCCAAGGGCTACTAATGTGTCTCTAGCACTCAAGGAAGAGCATCACAGAAGTCTAGGTGTTTGTGAGGCACCTCTCCTTCAGCTGTTCTCCATTCTTTCAGCTGACAAGCCCAGAAATAACCACGAAGTGTTGAGCTGTGTGTGTGTGTGTGTGTGTGTGTGTGTGTGTGTGTGTGTGTGTGCCAGACACAGTGCCACAAGTTCCTCGGATATGCAGTACAATTTTATTTCCCCCGGGGAGCTCTGTTTAACTATCTGCATGTTGTCATTGAAAAATCAAGGACACAGGAAAGTGTCACTTGCCCAGGATCATGAGGAAAAGAGCTTTCATTTCCTTTTATATATTTAGGATACTGGTGTCATCCAGCTCCATTCTAGAACAATTCTGAGAATTTCTACAACTGGCACTTTTAACCATGTTTATGCTGACTCTAGGGACAGCACATAGCAAATCATATTGCGTAGAAAAGTGATTAGGATTCCATAGCGTGTTCGTTCACAGGCAAGGTTTGAAATCCTGCTGTGAACAGTGCTAGAGTTTGAGGGAGCTTGTATGGGAATAGGAGAGAAAATGCAAAGCTATACAGATAATGCCATAGGATTGTGAAAAGATAGGTAACCAGGAAAATGAGAGAGAGAAGAAACCAGCTAGGGGGAAGCAAAAAGAAAAGCCCATGGAAGAATTTAAGCAGGTGCTAGTCTTCCAAAGGAGAAACACTCAAAGGTGAAGCTATGTGACAGTGGAATGCAGAGTACCTGATGCGAGGACTGGCAGAGAAATGGAGGGAAGTGTGTGTTGAATCCTTGGAGAGAGATCACTGAGGCCACTGCGTCAGAATAGAACTGATGATGATTAAGTTCAGCTGAGAACTGACTTCAAGAAACCAGGTAAGATATAGTTACATCTGACCAAAGGCACTAGCTGAGTGTCAGAAATATTCAAACCAAAAAGAAAAGAAAAATGTGTGGCTGGGTCATATGCCAGCAGACCCTGAGTGTGCTAAGATGTATTAGCTTGGCATTAAGAAAAGAGACCAGCGCTCATCAGTGGAAGGACAGAAATTAAGCTAGGGCACTGAGTCATTTCTTTCAAGAAAGAAGAGCTGGAAAGATGGGAGAAGAGTTGGGCATTTAAAATGCAAAGTATGAGGATAGCAATGTGTAATACTAAAACCATAATTGGAATACCCATCATTCTGATCTCCTAAATACATACTGCTTCAAATGTCATATCAATTATTGCTATAATTTCTCAAGTAAGTGTTTTTTTAAAGGTAATAAAAGAGAATAAGAGACGAGAATAAAATGCCACAGGACTGTCCAGCTACAATTTTGCATATGGTTAGATTCCTAAATTTCTGTGTAAAAAATGTGTAACTGCTTTTTTTCACATTCTACAGGGATTTAAAGTTTAGAATGTCAGTGACTGTTGGAAAATGCCTGTTCCATGTTATGTCTAAGGTGTTTGACATTCAGAAAGATAGTGATGTTAAGCTCAAGTGCCTATGCTATAACGTAATATCATTAAGCTTCTCTTCTGGATCATTAACAACTTAAGTTTGCAGGCCAAAAAAATTAGAAGAAAAAAGATGGGCTACAAAAATAGCCAGTATTTTGGCCCTAGACCTTCAAGGTCAGCAAGGACTTAGGACATAGGAGAACCTATACTGTAACATCCTGGAACTGAGTGGTGTCTCAAATTTTCTAATCAAGAGATTATGGGGCTTTAGAGGAAAGGGATTGATGATCTATAGTGTGCCTAAGGAGAGTCACCTAAAGAGAAAACATTCTTTGCTTTCACAGAGAGCAAAGTGATCAAACAATGGCCATGACTCATCCAGAGGGCTGACACTGACAAAAGATCTATGAAACGTTGTACATGGTGTCAAGGCAAATCCTTAGGGGATATGACTGATGTTGTGATATATGAAAGTTACATTTTTTACTATGCAGGTCTATCTTTATCTTGGTCTTAATCATCTAGCAGAAAAATCCAACCACAAGGTATAAAAAGTAAAGCTATGCTAATATTATGAGCTATGAAAGGCTCAAGTCAATAACTTCTGATGTGGCTAGTTCTGCTGATAACCCACTACTATTATGGACTATTAGACTATATTGGGTTATTTTTCTAAATTCATACACCTACCATATTTGAATGACAATGGAGCACCCATCTCTGACAAAACAAGCAAGGAGGATATAAATGAAGGACCTTTGTGTAGTGAAAAAATAGGATAGATACACTTCCTCTTAGTTCAATGAGAAGGAAGATTTGTACTAATAGTGTTTAGACAAGATATCATCTATGCATCTTGTCCTCTGAATAACTACTATGAGGAATACAATATGCAATGTATTAATTATTGTAACTGTCTTACTGATCTGTTTTGAAACTGTCTCATTGATATTTCTTTGTCATTAAAATTAATTAAAGAATAAAATGCAAAGTGGAAATCAGGAAGGAGGAGAAGCTGGGCAGAGGTGAATCATGGAGGTCTAGGGAGGAGTGCTTAATAGAAGATAATTGGCAACATCATCCATCAACTTCAAAATGGAGTTTAAAGAAAAGATAAGAAATCTCCTTCCGATGCGAAGCACTCAAGAATTAGAGTAGTTACTAAGCAACCGACTTTGTGCAAGTTAGAGAGTTTGTGCCTAAGGTTTCTCATCAGAAAATATTACCATGTGCTCCACTAAATTGTTAATGACATTACTTAAAGCAGTACATCTAAAGTGCTTAGAACTATGCTGAGGCATCATATGGGCTCTGTCAGTGTATGTTTTCATTGTTGCTATTATGGATCTACTACAGTGTGCTAGGTGAGGAACAATTTTCTTAATTTATTACCTATAACATCTCAGAGTGGAAGGTGGTACTGCAACTATGAGCACATATGAAGTTTGGATTAATAATGAACTGCATATGTGATGCTGGTTCCCTGAGGTTATAATGAAGCTAAAAGGGTCCCGTTATCCAGTGATATCTCAGCTGTCAGTATATTGTAGCTCAATACATTGCTCACAGGCTGTGATAGTGCTGGTTAAAAAAAAATAAAAAAACTATTGACATTGCCAGTCACAAAGGTACAGCATGTACAATTATGTATAGGACAGGAAACTTGATAATGTTAACAAATTATGTTAACATTTATAGTGAAAAAATACTTTGGATGGTTGGTGCCTTTATACTTTTCATCATTAGTTTAGAGTGTATTCCTCCTACATATTAAAGAAAAATTTAACTGTGAAACAACCTCGGAAAAAGTCTTAGGAGCAATTGCAGAAGAAAGCATTATTGTGATAAGATTTAAGCTCCATGCATGTCACCGTGCTGGGCCTGAAGAGCTCAGGATGTGGAGGCGGAGGACAGTGGTGCTAACCTTGGCCTTGAGTGAGCCTAAAAGTACGTGTGTGTGTGTGTGTGTGTGTGTGTGTGTGTGTGTGTGTGCACATGTGTGTGTGCATGCATATGTGTGTGTGTGTGCATGTGTGTGTGTCTTACTGATCCTGTGTAGACTTAGGATATTATGTGTGCTTGAGTCTTAGTTTTTAACATAAAAAGTTTAAAAGGTAACAATTTGAAAATAGAAAGTTTAGAATAAAGGTATGAAGAAAATGTTTTTAGGGCCAGCCAGATAGCTCAGCAGAGTGCAGGGACCTGGGTTCAATCCCTGGCACCACATGCCATGCCATCCCCATCCTCAAGGAGAGCTGAGATGATGACTGACACTGTATGTGGTGATGCACACCTGTTATCCCAGCACTAGGGAGGCTCAAAACAGGAGGATAATTGTGAGTTCAATCTGTGTAGTAAAATCCTGTAGGTTGTTTACTAAATACATAAAAATAAAGAAAATGTTTTTAAACAGCAGCACAATGTACTTTAAGCTAAGTTTTATGAAAGTTAAAAAAAGTTTTTAAAGTTAAAAAGTTTATAGTGTAAGAATGTTATAGTAAGCTAGTATTACTTTATTACTGATGAAAATAAAACTTCAGTAAATTTAGTGCAGCCTAAGTGTGTATAGTGTTTAGAAAGTGTACAGTGCTATAAAGTAATGGGCTAGACTTTCACATTCACTCTCCACAGTTCACTGTCATACATGAGCAACTTCTAGTCCTGTAAGCTCCATGTATGGTAAGTGCTGTGCAGAAATATACTATTTTTATCTTTTATGCCAGTTTTCCTTTTCCTTGTTATAGTTAGGTACACAAAATACCATAGTGTTACATTTGCCACTGGTATTCAGGGCTGTGCTATGTAGGTTTGTAGCCAAGATCAGCAGTGCATGTCACATGATGTAGGTGTGTAGTAGGCTCTTCCATCCAAGTTTGTCTGGGCATACTACCATGTTAAAACAACAAAATCACCTCACAATGTATTTATCATCATTAAGCAGTTAATACATACCTTTACTTTTGAAGATGAAATTAAGGAAAATCAGGTGGTTAAATAATCTTCACAAGGACACATAGGCAGATTATTATGGACACACCTACAGATTTTACTCTCATTCCAAATGTCCTAAGCAGTGGGACTTTACCATTGCTCCTAGTAAGAACTTGAATCTAGCTGAGCATGGTGGCACACACTTGTAATCCCAGCACTTGGGAGGCTGAGGCAGGAGGATTGGTGCCAGTTTGAAACCATCCTGGGATACACAAAAGGGAGCTCAAGGCCAGCCTGAACTGACCCTGTCTCAAAAAGACAAAAACAAAACAAAACAAAAACACCTTAAAAAGAAGTTGAGGGCCCAGAGGGATGGCTCAGTGGTCTAAAGCGCCTGCTTGGGAAAGCTTGGGCGGCTTCAGGGACCGCGGTTCGATCCCCGGCACCACAAGCTGCGCCAGCCCTGCCCTCGGGGTGGGCTGAGCCAGCCATAAAAATGAGTGAATAAACAAACAAAGGTTATGAAACAAGAAAAAAAATTTTAAAATTCTCAAAAGAAAATTGAAAAAAAGAAGTTGAATTTACTTCCCTTTTCCTTGCATCTGGGCTGCCTTTGTGACCTACTTTGATTACTAGAACATATGACGGTCTGATCTGGGTGTAGGCTTGAGGAGGTCTTGCAATTTTTGCAAGATATTCTGTTGGAGAGAGGCCCTGAAGAACTAAACTATGTAGAGGAAAATAACATAAAATTAAACTGATCTGGAATGAATTGTGGTCCCCCCTAAAATTTTTATGTTAATGCCCCAACTCCCAAAGTAACTAGTAATAGAAATAGGACTAAAATTCATCTTCATAGCCCCAGAACTTCTATTCTTTTACAGTTGTAGTAGAGTAGTAAAGGTGGATCCAAATAGACAGAAGATTAAGGAGTACTTGGGAATTGAGGAAATAGAGTCTGCTAATATATGCTACTCTCCCCCAAATATATATCTTTTATTTATTAAACAATATTCCCCAGGTGTCTCCTATCACTGAGAAAGCATGGTAGGCCGTGGATATATATGAAAAAGATTGAATTTGAAAAAGACAGAGGAGGTGGTAATTAAAAGAAAGATATATAGAAGGAAAATGGAGGCAAGCAAAGACCCAAATATTTATAGAAATGCTTCTGAAAACTAAGTTCCTTGACTCTTTGCTTCAGAATTGCCCAGTTTTTATTATTATTATTATTAAATGCTGACTCATGAGATTTACCCAGAGATATAAAAGTATTTCTTAAAAAGTAACCAAGATTCCATGGTTTGGATATTTGTTCCCCTTGAAAATACATGTTGAAACGTAGTTGTGATTTTAACAGTATGCGGAGGTGGGATCTCCAAGAAGAAACGAGACTATGAGGACTTGTGTAGCCCCCATAGATGGGATTAATGTCATTATTGATGGGCAAGATCAGCCCCTTTTATTTCTTTGCTTCTCTGCCTTTCACCATATGATTACACAGCAAGAAGGCCCTTCCAATGCTAGATCCTTGATCTTGGAGTTTCAAGCCAGAACAATATGAAAATAAACTTTTGTTCCTATAAACTCTTCAGCCTCGGGAATTCTGTTATAGCAGCACACAATAGACTAAATCAGGAGCACTACTCCTGATAGGGAGTCTAAAAAATGTGAAGTTGGAGAATTTCCAGTTTACATCTGGAGGAAAACAACCTTTGGAAAACAAATGCTTGAAGTCAGCTTTGCAGCCCTCCGAGTAACAGCACAAATGGTTTGAGCTGGTTAGTGAGCACTTGTTCTCTACCATGGTCTCTGTGTGCATTGTCACATTAAATCCTGACTACCTCACATACACATTATTTCTCTATTTTTTAGATAAGAAAACAGTGGACAGAAATTTTGAAACTTCTAAGATTTCACAGCTTGAGGTTGGCATCAGGATTTGGGTTGGAGTTTGTCAGACTCAAGACACTGCTTTTCATCACTTCTGTAGTAAAAACAATCTAATACCCTTACTCCTCCTTTGAATCGCACAAGCTCTCTATCAGCTTATCATCTTCTACATGTACTTATTGTTCAAAATGTTTGTGGCCAATACGTGACATGGAGGGTTTCTTGTTCCCTCTGTACCCCAGGTTTCTGTGTTGCTGAATCAATGACAACACCCCAACATGCAATGGATAAAATCCTATCAGACTTTCATACTGTTCTTATACTACATCCTGAACCCAGTACCCAGATTCTACCCTTGGGAAATGGTTTGGAATTCCTAATGGCAGAACTTCCTGTTAATCATCATTTTGGTTGGTTTAGTTCTTTGCCAAATAATTCCTTTAACAAAAGAATGAAGGCTCAAGTGGCATGACAAGTTCTCTCCAAACCCATGGTAGCTCCTAATGATTAACACTCCTTGAAATGTTCACAAATCTCTTGCTTAATTATCCCAAATAGGTATTTATTCATCCTCAGACTTGCTTGAGAGACTGAAGTATAATTCACACACACCAAGAGAATAGAGATGACGTATAGCTCATAGTTTGTGACAGTCACACGCTCTTCTTGGTCATCAATCTTTTTTTAAATCTGTGAGCTTTATCCTCTCTTGCTTGGAGTGAATTTTCATTGTGAGATGAAATGAAAGCAATTTGGGAATCGAGTAGCTACAGTTTGTCAATGTAACTGTTGTCACTGAGCAATTATACTGAGGAGCAGATTGTTCTGGTATAGTCAAAATCCTTATTTCTCCTTCTTAGATTGTATAAGTACTTCCTAGTGTTATGACTGTCAACTACATTTCTTATACTTTAAAGAAAATAGAGGTTGATGCTTTAGCATTTAAAACCCACATTACACAAAGAGTATACTGAAAGGACAGAAGGCGATGTTCCAGGTCAGAGGCCTGGCACTCTTTTTCCATGTCTTCTTAGTACACACTCATGGTTCTATATTTGTTTATCTATTTAGAATGAGGCCAGAGGAGAGAGCAGAGGTCAGATTTCTGCTTATCGAGCCTCAGAAAAACATGGACCTTAGCATCCTCTATCATCAAATGAGTTTTACAGTCAAAATCAGAAATGTTCTGTATCCCAGGAGCTGCCTTTCAAAATGACCTACGTCTCTTACCCTAGCCACATCTGAGAAAATACTGCAGCTACCATGTGTGCTCAGAAGAGAACAGAAGATGGTGACATCAAATTGGTTAAGCTGTGCCACAAGCAGTCATGTATTACATAATATCCGATCACCTAAAGAGATGCCAGAAAAATCATCCCAAATATTCAACAACTTTCGCTATCATCTATGTAAAATTCCCTTCTTTTCTCAGTTCTGAAAATGTACCTAGAACAGGTTGACCTATACTCAAGTGCCTGAATTTTTTAAAAGAAACTTACACAGTACATATTCACAGGTAAGAATATATGTACTAAGTCCTAAATAAAGTTTTAAAAATCCCTTTTCTAGATCTTTTGTTTAGTTTCAAATGACCGAGGAAAAAATTTCTGAAGTACAAAGACAGAAAAGAAACACAGAGAAGAGGGAGGGATAGAAGGAAGGAGAGAAAGAGAGGAAGAAAAAAAGAGAAAAAGAAAAATACTATATTATCTTTTTTGACCTTATCCAGAAGACCATAAGACATGCTTGTGTCAACCTTTTATTTGTCCAAAGAATCAGGCCTAGGACAGTTACTAATTTTAGTATAGTATTTAATTGCCTTTAACCAACCAATATATTAATTAAATTTCTATTGAATGCAAACTGATTTTTTTGTTCTTTTTAGGGCAAGGCTCTACAGGGTGTTCAGGTTCTCACTACTAGATTGGACTCGTAGTGATCCACCTGTTTACAGCCTCTCAAGAGTTGGAATTACAGGTACGTTCTGCCATGCCCAGTCTCAGTTGCTGTCTCAGAGTGTGTGTGGGGGGGGAGGGGAAGCAGGCCCGCAGGCCTGGGGATCAAACCCTAGTCCCTGCCCCTGCTTGCAGGTGCTTTTATACACTGAGCTATTTTGGCTGGCCCCTGAGTTCAAACTAAACGTAAAGCAAATGAATTGTATTTTTAACCCAATTTCAGTGATGGATCTTAAACATCACTAAGTTTTTTTCTCTTCTTAAATCTTAATTATACCAACAAAATAATCATTCACAAATATTTTCTATGTATTTTTCAGTAACAATTTTTCATAAATATTACTCAAAATTTAATCTTCAAAGTATTGGTTTCATTTCAATACTCCCTATTTCAAATGTCCTTGATTTCTTTTCCATTAGATACATTCTCTAATTTCCTTCTTTCTCATTTTCTTTCCATAAACTCAGTCTGAAAAGCTTTCATCAGGAAGCAAATCAGAATATGGAATGCTAGAGGTCTCTTTCTCCGTTATTAAAATTGTTATGTGACATTTATGTTTGCTCTAGTTTTTTAAGTCCATGCTATAGAGTATGCCAGAGACTCTGAAAGTACTCTAAATATATTAGTTCATGTGATCTCCATAAACACTCTAAGAAGAAAATATGAATATTATTTATACACACTTTTCAACTGAGGAAACATAAGCACAAAACCTTAGTATCTGCCTAAGGTGTCACAGTGGGTCAGCAGGGGAAGTGGGCCGTGTGACTGCTGACCTCTTTAACTTCTCTGCAGCAAGGTCTAGGTGAGAGCCCAGGGGCCCCATCCTGGCTGGCCAGGCCCAGACAGCCCTGTAAGAACAGTGCTGGCCTTATGCCTTCCCCAACCCTGCAGATCTGTGCTCTGATTTTGTTTTCTGACTGTGAGGCTGGCAAGAGTCTGACAAGGTAGACTTGTGCTCTAGGTGGTCTCCGCAGACTAGCTTGTGCACTGTGTATACCCAACACTTATTGAGCAGTTGCTCAGTGCCACGGCCCTGGGCTATGCTTAATGTGCTTTTAATTTAATTGTTACTGCTATCATTTGAAATAGTTATTACCGTTTTGATTTTATAGATGGGAACACAGAAAATCAGAATCACCTGTCCAAGGTCACACAGCTAGCAAGCAGTGGAACAGAGAGCCAGATCCGCGTTGGGGAGATTCCAGAGACTGGAATTTAACTGCCACACAATATGCTTCCCCATGAATCTCCTATCAGAACTGCCTGACAGGATTTTTCAAATTCTATATGCAATCCTGGAGACTTTTATAATCTCTTTGGACAGCTGCAGGAGAACCAAATCTATACTCTAAAATGAATTATATACAGCTTACTAAAGACTTGCTTAAAGCCCAGGTGATTATGCTACAAACTATCAGCAAAACACCTTGGGGTCCTATTACTCTGCTAATCCAGTATCATGTGGTGAAGAAATTGGTGATCATATTGCAGCTGAATCTTCTCTACTGGCTTTCTTCTGATGTGCACACTCGCAGTACTTTTCGCTTTTTCTTCCTCTTATATCAGCAGGAGGTGGAATTACCTCCCTTCAGCATAGAATCTGAATTTCTCTATATGAAACTCATCAAAGTTCAGATTTCCTATAGAAATTAGCCACTAACTGACCATACATTATTCTCCTATTCAAGAAGTACCAGTGATGTCCTCTATTACACAAATGTTTTCTCTATCTTGAAGTACTTTACTAAGCTTCTCTAGCCTCTTTTCTGCTTTTCATATTGATCTCATAATTTGTGCAGAGTGGGGGAGGGAGAGAGAAGGAGGGTGGGAGGGAGAGAGGGATAGATAGAGGGACAGGAGAAGGGAGAGAGAGAAAGAAAGGGACAGGTGGAGAGAGAGAGAGAGAGAGAGAGAGAGAGAGAGAGAGAGAGCGAGCTAACCTCTGACATATAGTTAGGATAAAATAGTAATATTTTTTTTCTGGCTAGGCCAGTATAGGAAATAAGGACTTTATTTCCTGTAATATAAAACAGGAGCCCTGGCTGTATGTGGATATAGCAACGGAGCTGTTTTCCCCCTTTGCGTCAGCTTCCTCCTTATAGAAGCAGGTTTGTTTCCAAGGAGGTTTAGGACCTTTCAAGCCCATGGGGCACAGGACAGACCCACATCAAGGGCTTATTTTGCATTTCTAGAAGGATCTTCTGAATTAAGATTTCTTTGGAGAGAGCTCAGTGTTTTGAAAGGAGACTCATACTGTTCACATAATGAAGATTTTATGCAAAAAATGAACTTTAATGAACCATGGGTGGCTGCCAGACTTTGAGGATTTAGTTACAAGAAGAGAGTGATATTTTTAAATAATAACTTTAACCCCCATTGATTAAAATAAAAGCACATGCCTTAGTTTTATTTTAGTTCTAAAAAAAAAAAGATCATTACATATCAGTTGTCCTTTTGAAATAGTTGTTTAAAGCAACATAATATAATTTGTGAACCGCTTTAAGAGCACTATGTGAATAAAGTACCAAGAGATAGTCTTGTTCATTTTTGTTTTAAAATGTTTGGAACATTAAACAATATATTCAGAGCCTATTTTGTGGGGATTTATCCTTTTCCTATGACATTTATACAGAAAATGTCTTGCAAATATTATTCAAGGAAGAAAAAGTAGAAGGGTTTTCTAAAGTGGTAGGGCTCCCCCCTTTTCAACTGCATTTCTATTTTTCTTCAGTGTGCAGTGGGTTTGCACTCACTTGAAGAGTGTTGAGTTTGTGCTGCTTTGGATGCAAATGTATGACAAAGTGCTAAAAACAGTTATTATTACCTTCAAATAGGATATCCAGGGTAGGACAGGATAGGGCAAGATGGGGATGGATTACGAGAACAACTAGGGAGATTAGAGATCAACTACTTGGTCAAAAACCACTTTATTTCACAGTTTCTCCACACTAGAAATCTGGGAATCACTCAGCTGGGTGGTTCAAGTTATATCTCATGAAATTACAGTGAAGGTGGTCAGAGTTGTACATTGCAAAGGCTTGGTCCACACTGCTGTCCAGAATGTGTACCAATGGCCTACACAAGGGTTGATCAAAACATACAGTGAGTGCTTAAAATTTAAAGGACTTCTTATAGTAAAACTTCACTGCTGCTAATCCCCCTCTACTTGAACACAGTTATTCCCTAGTTCCTGTCTCTTTCTGAAGCGCCACGGTAAGTCCTCTTGCATGTCTTTAGGAGGTGTGACCAAAAGTATGGTGATTCGTGCTGCGAAGTGCCATCCACTGCAAGTGTAGACTCATAGAAGTATTGCAGTGTATTCCACCTTATTTATCTGATTCAGTGTATTTGACTTTGGGCTTTTCCTCAGAGCCAAAAGGCACATGAAAGGTCAATATTTTGAGTTCATTCAGCACACTGAGGTAGTCATGCGAGTACAACTAATTTCTTGCTAGGCAGGACTGTCTGCAAAGAGTACCCTGCTGGCATCAAGAAGTGCCAGCTGGCTACTCCAGAGTGAGTGACCTGAGTCAGAGACTAAGACATAAGCCCTAGTCTTCTGTAAGGTAATCATAAAAGCAATAAACAATCAATTCTACTGCTTCATTGGCCGCCCCAGTGAAACCTGGGTATGATATGGGAGGGACACATATGATGGTGTGAATATCAGGATGTAAGGGTCATCAGGAGCTGTCTTAGAAGCTAGTTATGAGAGTAGGAAATTCCCCAAACATAGAAAGAATGTACACAAAAATGTAAGTTGGATGTGGTGGTAGACATTTGTATCTCAAAACTGTGGGAGGCTGAGGTAAGAAGATCAAGAGTTTGAGCCCAGCCTGGGAAAATTAGTGACTTAGCAAGATCTTATCTCAAAAAATAAAAATGGTTGACAGTGTAGCTCAGGCACTGGGTTCAATCCCTAGTATCACAGAGCAACAATAAAAAAAAAATTACAATGACTAGAAAGCATGAAAAATATTAAGGCAGTTATCTTAGTTACTTTTCTCTCATTGCTGGGACAAATACCTGACACTCAAAATGAAGGAAGGAAAGGCTTATTTAGCTCACACGGGAGGTTTCAGTCCATATTTGGCTGGCGCAAGGCTGAGTGGAACAGGGCAGAGGGCATCCAGTTCACGGCGGCCAAACAGCAACAACTGCCACAGAGGCAACCAACCAACCAGGGGAGCAGAGAGCAACAGCATGAGTCTGTCTCTCTGTCTCTCTTTAAATTACATCAGGCTCTCCACCTCAGCCTATCCACCTCAGGCCATGCTCATAGTCTCAGCACTACTCAGACCATAATCCCAACAGTACTAAAACATGTAATCTCAGTGGATCATCATTCAAGTCTCAAACTCTAGAAGTCCCCATCCCATGATTTCATGAGGCTTTGGGGGGACAACTAGACATAAACCATAACAGCAGTACTTTGCAAACTTTTCTTATGACAGCAGGCATGGAAAATGATCTATG
>PVJA010009217.1:0-34777 GCA_004027025.1 Myocastor coypus | reverse complement strand
GTCTACAGGGTCTCATTACACAGATTGGACTCATAATGATCCTCCTGTTTTCAGACTCATTAGCACTGGGATTATAGGCTCGTGCCACCATGCGCAGGCTCAATCCCTAGCTCAGAAAATCCTGTGGGGAAGGGCTGGCAGCCATGGTGATCTTTTAATTCATGAATTAAATCACATAAGTTTACTGCCTAACTCACAAAATGTCTTGCACTGGAATTCAACCCACGTTGCTTTGTTACATCTACAGAGCCCAATGTAACAGAGCTGTCATCTTTTTTCCTGTCAGCTTATACCATTCTGTTGAGTATCATTGTCTTCTTCCTATCCTCAACTCATTAGCTTTTTTTATCAAGTCAATAGTGTTTCACCTGTTTTTTCCTTAACTTAAACACAGCTCTTCGGCTGCCTTCTTTTTTCATATATTAACCTAAATATCATCTTCTCAAAGAGACATCTATGTTGCTCCTATGTTAATTCTCCTTTTCACCTCAATTGAGTTACTTCATTTACTTCACTTATCACTACCAGGAATCATTTTCCTCATTTATCAAATTACACACATTTGTTGAACATGTACTATGTGTCAGAAGCTACACAAGGTGTTATGTTTGCTTGTTTTCTTTATTCCCTCCCCAGTCTCTCTGCTAACTAAAATGTTCACTTTATAAGGGTAAGGGACCTTGTCTGTCATGTTTTTCAATAAGAATCTAGCATTTAAGACTTGTCATTACTGATACACCAGAAGTGTCCAGTGAGTATTTATCAAATGAAAGAAGATAGACCATGAAGAGCAGCTCTTGGATCCAGATGGCCTGGGACACTCATGAGACCATGGTGTGCAGTTTGGTGGACACACAAGTCAGTATCATACATGTAAGCCAGAAGACAAAATCCAAATCACCATTCTGGATGTGAATAAATTGAGGAGAGGGAATGGAACTGTGAGAAGCAGAGCAGGATAGGCAGAACTTGCCCACTTAGACAAGTTAGTTTTTCCTAGGCTGTCCTCTCTCTCTCTCTCTCTCTCTCTGTCTCTGTCTCTCTCTGTTTCTGTCTCTCTCTGTCTGTCTGTCTATCTGTCTGTCTCTCTCTCTCTCTCTCTCTCTCTTTTGTGGTACTGGGGATTAAACTCAGGACCTTGCACTTGCCAGGCAGGCACTTGTGCTGCTGAGCTGTATCCCCAGCCCTGGGTTGTCATCTTTATACTGTCAATCTTAACACAGACCCACAGTAGCAATAACAGCCATAATGGGTCAAACAGGGTCCTCTCCCCACATTACTGTCTATTTGAAGCCTCATAACATGATCTTTCTTTAGAAATAGGGTTTTTGGAGATGTACTTTAAGAGTCATCCTTGATTTAGAGCAGGATTTTATACAGTGACTAGTGTCCTTTTAGACAAAGGAGAGATGTCAGAGAAACACACAAAGCAACAGTGGCAGAAATGACAATACTACAGGTACAGACCAAGGAACATTAAGGAGCTCCAAGAAATAGCAGAAATCTAAAAAGTCGTAAAGGCCAAATGCCAGCACTCTAAGAAGCTAGGGCAACAGGCTTGCTACAAATTTGAGGCCAGTATGGAGTATGGGCTACACAGTGTGTTCAAAGCTAGCCTGAACTATGTAGCAAGACCCTGTCTCAAAAAAAAAAAAAAAAAAAAAAAAAAAAAAAAAAAAAAAAAAAAAAAAAAAAAAAAAAAAAAAAAAAAAAAAAAAAAAAAAAAAGTCAGGGAGGATTCTTCCCTAGCACATTTAGAAGGAGCGTGGCCTGCTGACACTTTAATTTTAGAACCTCCAGAACTCTGACAGAATTAATCCTACTGTTTCAACCACCAAGTGTACAGCAACTTCTTTCAGCAGCTCTTGGAAAATAATACAATAGCTAAGCTAGCATTTTTTTTCCCTGGGCATAAAATAATTGTTCAATTATTCAGTCAGCCAAGTTTGAAGTCAACAACTTGTCCAATGTTTGGCAAAGAGCAGAAGCTTTAAAAAAATGTTTGTCAAAATAAATGTTTAATGATTGAGTGATCTGGTGTAATGTAAAAAATACCTAGGAGAGATCTATCAAAACCTTTCAATGATTCTGTTTGAATATGAAGAGCCAAAAGCATCTGAGGAGCCTGACCTTTTCCTGCTGGATGAAACGAAAATGTATTACCCTTATATGTAAACTTATACAAGAACTGAAATTAAAATGGAAAAGAAAACAGAATGGATTGGAAACAGGTCTGTGATTTTTATGCAGTTTAAGTTACCTTCCTTGAATTTATACACAGGATTCAGATATTTTACTATAGGTTCCAGCCACTATGATGAACAGAACTCTGAACTGTTAGAAGAATTACCTGGAATATTATCTCTGCTCCTCACATAATATCAGGTTAATAAATAGAATACCTCAAGATAATTACATCTCCATCAGTCACTAGGATCTGCCTGAGAGTAGCAGATCACCTGGGCTGCAAGACTTTATAATCCCAAAGAAGGGGCAAATGGGTGGATACAGTTAAGACAAAAGGTCATGCTAAAGTCATCCAAAAGTTACAAAAAATTGCAAAGCAATGGAGAGAATAGTTCTATCTAGAATAGTTGGTCAGTCTTAAATGATGAAGTATAAATAACCAACAAATAAAAGGAAAATGCTCAGCATCCATGGTCATTCAAGAAATGCACATTAAAATAGCACAGATTCCATCTCACACCAGGAAGGATGCCTGTCATCAAGAAATCAACTAATAGCAAATGCTGGTGAGGCTGCAGCGGGAACAGGAACACTTCTCTTTTATAGAGATTCCTCAAAAACATTAAACTAGAGGCTCCACTTGACCAGCTATGCCCTTGCTAGGTGTTACCCCAAAAGAGTTCATGGTAACATACCATAGTGACACATGAATACCCACGTTTATAGAAGTACAGTTTATAGTAGCTGAGTATTGGAAACAGCCCATATACCCATCAAGAGATGAATGGATAAAGGACATGTGAAATTTATATCCAATAGAGTACTATACTACTCAGTCATAAGGAAAGATAAACTTGAAATATTTTTTGATGAATGGATGTACCATGAGACCATAAACCTTAGTGAAATAAATTAAAACTAAAAGATTAACTATCTCATTGCTTCTCTTGTATGAGAAACCCAGAGAACAAATCATGAGCAAAACAGATGGTAATAGTAGGAAATAAGGAAGAATTCATTCAAATAGGAAAGGCAAGAAGTGGGCAAAAGGGAGGGAAGGGAAGGAAAAGAGATATAAAAGGAAAAAAAAGGAATCAAGGAATAACATGGAAATAAGAGCTTTGGTAAATGGGGAGGGAAGAAGAGGTGAAGGGAGGGGAGGTGGAAGGGGTTAAGAAAAAGAATTGAGGTGTTATGTGCATACTCACATCACCCCCAATAAATACGTTCATTATTTACTGCAAACTTGTACTAATAAAAATAAAATAGCATTTAAAAAGACTATCTGATTGTGTGAAGTGACTTAAAATCTTCTGATATATGTATTTACATTGCCAAATTCTACGTTTGTGAAGACACAGTCCTCTTAGGCATTGGCAGTCTAACAGTGATCTTGGATTAATGGGTTTTAGGAATGTTAATCTCATATCTCTTATTAGACTGTCCTGGAGGACTAATGTCTCAGTCACCTGTGTCTCAGTGCCCACACCACTGACTCATCCATAGCAACTGAAAGGTGGGAATTTATCTTCCCGTTTACTCAAATGTCTAAGAATCAGGCAGAATTCACATCTCATAATCAACAAAGTTCAAAGTTGAGTTTAAAGATAAATGTTGAATACTAGCCAGGAGCCATGGCTAGTCTGCCCTTTTCCCTCCTGGATGCCTCTGATGGTCTTAAGAAGGGTTCTGTGACTCAGTGGTACTTTTTTATGACAAGGTTTCTCTAAGCAGTTCAGGCTGGTCTTGAACTTACTTTGTAGCCCAAGGTGGCCTCAAACTCCTGCCTCCACCTGTTGTGTGCTGGGACTACAGGCATGCACAACATCCAGTAGTATTACTTTGCTAGTAATCTATCAAAAAATCCTTCCTTTGAACCAATATAAACTCTCCACTGCCTGTGAACTTTTATTCTTATGCCTCTGGACCTGTGACCAACATGGACCTGAATCTATGTATGTGTCTTGAAGAAGTGTTTATATGTGAGAGGTGTTTGTGTGTGTGCGCATGTGAGCATGCATGTGTGTGCATTTGTAGTGTATGTATGCACACAAGTCTAAATACACTCTGTGTGTACGCTTATGTATGCTGATTACTCCAGTGATAGAAAGGGGAATGGTATGTTCAGCAGAACTCCCAGCCTATGCTCTGGAACCAGAAGCCTTTCTGCAAGTGAGAAAGTACAGGCATTGGTAGACCTCATGCTGGTTCCTTGCTGGTCCTCGGGCCTCCGTTCCCTGTCTTCAGGGATAGGGCTGTATTCACTGTGATGCATTAGGTAAAGATGACTGTGAAAAAGTTCAGAATTTTTCTTTGGAGTACTCAAAGACTAAAAATAAAACAAAAAAAAGTTGATTCTCTCTCCTGTATGGATGATGTTTAATTTGTCAAAAGAAATGTTGTTTAGAAAGTTTTATTTTGCAGACAGTTGTTTTATGACTTGCTCTATTCCCAGGGAGGCAACAGTATCAATAATTTGTTTTTTCAGAACAGGACATAGACCCATAAAATAAAACATATTCCAAAAAGCTGATGCCCCAACCCCAGTTGAGGTCACATTGTCTGAATGAATACGAGTGAGGCAAGGCCCACCAGTGCTAAGGGGTAAAGAGGCCCAAGTGTGGGCTCTAAGAAAGTACACCACGAATACCAATATTAACCTGGGATCTTTAGGGAACACAAAATAGCCTGATGTTATGCCAATAGCTCTGTTTCTGGGTCAAGATGACTCCTCAGGCAAAAGGAACTTCTCTGCAGTGGGGAAGCCTAAGGGTTCTTGTCCACCATCACTTGCTCCCTGGTAGGGGCTGTGATACGGCAGGGCTAAGAGGAAATTCGCAGGAAGCCTATGTATGGAATTGTTCCTGTGCTAAGTACTTCATAAGCAGTAGCTCCCTGGCTCTTCAAAATGATGCTATAAGGTAGGTGGTATTATTATCTCCGTCTCACAAGTAATGACAGTAAGCCTAGAAGGCATGAAATCACTCATCCAGGGTGACACAGCCAGTAAGCAGGAAAGTCACGGTTCAAGGTTCTGCCTAGAGACTGCTATATTAGCCTTGATATTACGCTATCTGATTGGTGAAATCACTGCTAGAAATTGGCTTCAGAGATGAATTTGCAACATTAAATAAAATCACAGCTTAAAATGGAACAGAACTTTGGCAATTATATATCTGAAATTTGATTAATTTTAAGGGCCATATCAAAGCAAATATAGGGATAGAGAAATATTCTGAATTTGTTATCACAGCCCTTGGCTATAATAAAAAAAAAAAGTACATTGATAGGAGCAGGAGACATCAGTGCTTCTTTGCCCCTGATCTTTTGTCCTATCTACCTGATAGCTCTGGGTGTAAGTCTCCACCATCTGCCCAGATATGCTTCCACCATGTTGAATTCTGAGTTCCTTCAAGACAACACACAAGAGACTTACTGCTGAACAGTAAGATGTGGTAAGAGGTAAGAAGAGAGGAGAGTGGCTTTTCTGCAGCCTTGGTAAGTGCAGGCTTGGACCTTTCAGCACTGTCTCACTTTAGGTACGTTTACACTAATGAACTAACTTGGGATCTGACGTTTTTTTTTTTTTTTTGTCAACATTCTTATGTAGCTTTCTATATTTTCATGATAGGTCACTAATGAATCAGAGAAAATGAGATAGAATTGTTTGGCTAGGTTCTTCCTGAGCCCTTGTTTTGTCTTTTATTTTTTTTCTCCTTCCTTCCTTTCTCTTTCTTTTCTTTCTTTCTTTCTTTCTTTCTTTCTTTCTTTCTTTCTTTCTTGCTTTTTGCTTTTTTTCTTTTGTGTTTAGTACAGGGTCTACAGG
This sequence comes from Myocastor coypus, assembly GCA_004027025.1. Lineage (NCBI taxonomy): Eukaryota > Metazoa > Chordata > Mammalia > Rodentia > Myocastoridae > Myocastor > Myocastor coypus. The sequence goes on along the minus strand of PVJA010009217.1, from coordinate 28,764 downwards.
ATCCTTCCAAGTGCTGGGATTCCAGGCGTGTGCCACCAGCCTACTCTCACTGGCCTGCTTAGCGTGCCCCAGGGGTGGGGCCAGCACCGTATGTGGGGGATGAACCCTCGTTTCTGTGTCTGCCTAAGCAGGCACTTTATCTGGCCAGCCCATGTTATCTTCTCTAAGACAGTTTGGCATCTTAATATTAAGAATACAGTTAAATCACAAAGATTGATGATTTGATATAATATCCCATGGCAAGAAGTCTTATGCCACGATCTATCACTGAACATTTCAATGCATTTCCTATTCTCTCTCTCTCTCCCTCTCCCCCCTCTCTCTCTTTCTCTCTCTCCCTCTCTCCCTGCCCCCTTCTTAAACATTTTACTCTGTATCAGAGTTCCAACCAACTTTATGGGCTAGCTATAATATACATTTCATTACTTTTCCACCAATTTATTCTCTTCCGTAATATAAAAATCTCCCCCCAAATTTAGCAGCTTAACACAACAAATATTTACCCCCAGCTCTGTGAGTCTGGAATCAGGTGTGGCTTAGCTGGGTACATTTACTTCCTAGCTTCACATTAGGCTGTAGTCAGTCCTTAAGGGAAGGCTATGGTTTCATCTGAAGGCTTGATGGGGCAGAATTCCCCTGCCAATCTCACTCACCATATTATTGGTATATTTTGATGAATTACTGACTGTTGGCTTAGAGCTCTCCCTCAATGCCTTGATATTCTAGCATTTGGGAACTAGTAGTCCCCACATGATCCATATTTTAAGTATTACCTTTGCATTGTATCCAAATAAGATAGTTCAGTCAGCTATGTCACACACTGTAAAAGCACACATACCTCTCTCACATTTCCAAAGGCAGTGAATGTGCTAGTGAGGCCATTCTGAATCCTATTTCACCATCATATCTTCTCCTGATAGATTTTCTTTGTTTCTGGGTCTGCATTGCCTACTGGAGTGAACCTGTTTTCTTCTTCCTTCATATCAGTGAAGTACCATTAACACTAGTCATTTTAGCTAATGGATTTCAACTGAAAGCTTACAATTATATAAGATAATTACAGAGAGTAAAGAAATATTCTCAAATTTATCAGACAATATTATTGCTCCTAGAAACATATGCCGAACACATCTCTACAATCTTTAAGTGTATCAGTAGCAAATAAAACAAAGACTTGTCCTTTTATTCAGCTTTCATAATGTCATTGTGTCCTACATGGCATATATATATATATATATATATATATATATATATATATATATGCCAGAGAAAAACAAATTGTCATTAGTACAAAATGAATGGATCTTGGTACCATAATGCTAAGTGAACTAAATCAGACATAGGTTAAAAATCACATGGTTTCACATATAAAAAACTCAAAGTACATGGTTTAGAGAGTCAAATAAAGGAAAGATGGCAGGGAACAGTAGACAGACTTTTTAAAGATGGAAGAAGATCTGAGAAAGGGACAAGGTGGGGGAGGAGAGAAGTAGAACTGATCAACATGATAGATGATAGATAGATAGATAGATAGATAGATAGAGATTCAACTTCCCAAACAAATTTTCTTACTAGCTATAACAAGCATACACTTAAAAAAACAAACAGACAGTAAAAAAGACGAATGGCAAGGGCCACCTGGAATACTGCACAGGGAAAATATTGCAGAGACAGCTATAACAATCTCTGATAGACTAGTGAAGATAATGCAACCTATTTATTCTGACTGAGATAATATTCTCATACTCAGCAAATAAAAAAAATTAGCTTTCTTTCACTCTCGGAAAAAAGAATCCTACACACTTGGCAACCAATTCTCTTGACCTTCCGTCCCTTTGCTCTCCTAGGCAGCCCTCCCCTGGAGCTGACTTCTTTCATGAGAAATGATTGTGCCATCAGAGGCAGCCAAATTGCCAAATGATACCTTCCTTTCTCACTGATATGTTACTGTCCCAGGAGCTCAGTTTAACAGAAATCTGTGCAAGGCATAGGAAAGGATAAACTGTTTCTTTTAAATATGCTCCTAAGGTGAGCTTGAGGAAGACTATAGTAAACTACATTTCTTCAAGATTTTTCAGTTATTTCTATGAAATAATGTGTATGTATGATGCATTAGTGTGTAAATGTCATATGCATAATATAATATATAGTATAATATACATTAGAGTTTCTAAATAAAAGTTTACAATTTCTGAAAAAACAAAATGATTTCAACCCTTCCCTATTTCTATTTCCCTTTTAATTGCTGATTAATAAGGCAAGACTTTAAAAGAGTATTTTTTGTCTACAGCCAAAACAGTCTCTTTTTCAGGCAATCATTCAACACTAGTGAATCTTTTTTTTTTCAAGGTGACAGTAATGATCCTAGCCATTGCAGATATTGAGATGAATGAGGCAATCTTTACAGGTTGAGCAAAGATGTAGAAATATTATGATATTGTGAGGAAAAAAACGTTCAAGAAGCTCTAGAAGCCAAAGAAGAGGTCATATAATCCATTCTTTTAAAAATCTACCTGGGGCTGAGGAGATAGCTTCCCGTAGAGTGCCTATCTGGCAACTGCAAGGTCATGAGTTCGAACACCAGTCCTGCAGAAAATAAGTACATAAATAAATAAATAAAAATAAAAATAAAAATAAAATCTACTATTTGTACAAAATTTGTAAAGACTGTGTGGAAACTTAAATGGTGCACAAATGGAGGACAAGGAAAAATGGCAGGTGAAAGTTAAGGAACCCTGCAAAAGTACTACAAAATGTTTATTAAGACAGACAATTACTTTGCCAGTGATAGTCTCATTTCCACTGCTGTAAAAGAATTAGATATAATCAGAGTTCTTTGCATTTTCTCATTGTATTTTCCTTTCTCACTGTCCATCAAGTTATTGCTCGGACTCCTTTTTATGGCTATTAATTCAATAGATTTTTACATTAGTATTATGAGGAATGAGTTATGGTCTTTAGTTTATAGTTAAAAGATGAGACACAGCAAAAGGAACTTGCTGGTCACTAATAAAACAGAATTTAAGCAAAGGTGACTTAGCCAAAGTCTCAGTGTTACAGCTACCACTTAAAATTTTCATATGTAGAATATATATAAGTAAATAACTTCTCCCCAATAAAAGTAGAGCAGAAAAGCAGTCATGTTATAACGCTTATAGAAAAAGCAGTCTAAATGAGAAGCTATCAAAAGACGTTCAACCTCCCTCAGATTCTGGGATATGCAAACAACACAATGCTACTTTCTCTCATCATGTAGACAAATATTTTAAAAGTCTGTTGACATCAAAGTTATTTGCCAAGATTTGGGGAGGACAAAATTGTCAAACACTGCTAATAGGAGCATAAATTGGGATAAAAGTTTCAAGGAGAAACTGGTAGCAGCTAGCAAAATTACAGCAAGATAAGCCTCATAATTCAGTGATCCACTTCCAGAGATACAAATTAGGAGCGCCATTACAGTACTCATTTCAAAACGTGAATAACAAAAGTAGTTAATCTTGTTTGTGATACTCAGATGACAAGAACAAAAATGTCTCTTACAAAGAGAATAAATGAAAAGCCTGCTGTATTTATAGTCAGGCAGTGAACTATACTACAAAGAGTAAAACCTTTAAATCTATTTATATAATTTCCCTATAGCAGGACAAAAATGAACACCATGAATTCTGAGTTGCAGGGGAAGAGATACTCCTATCTGTCTTCTTATTCTTTGTTTTAAATATCTTTCCAATTTTCTAGAAAAAAGCAAAAGAAAGGATATCCCTCATTCTGCCCAAGGAAAAGAACCCTAAATCCCATAAGAGTTCTGCATTTCGCAGGCCCTCACTATATTTCCCCTTTTTGCCACATCTTTGCTTTTGTAGGGGGAGATAATTAAGCTTCCCACTTTCAGAAGGCTCAGGGTTACCTGAGCCCTTATTTTCCTTCGTGGCTCAGACTATCGTCTTCAGGGCTAAGAAACACCTCCTTATAAAACTGTATGCTGTCTACTTGTCCTGCTTTATTATTTTCAGATGGGTCACCTGGAACCAAAATTTATACTTTTTAGATGATGATGATGATGATGATGATGATGATGATGATGATGATGATGATGATAATGATGATGTATTTTTAGTACAGGGTCTGCAGGGTTTCACTACACAGGCTGGACTCTTAGAAATCCTCCTATTTTCAGCCTCCAAAAAACTGGGATTACAGGTGCATGCCTCCATGCCCAGTTTCAGTGGCCGGCTCAGAGTGTCCCTGGGGTGGAACCAGCCCTGCAAACTGGGGATCAAACCCTGGTCCCCTGCACTTTCCTAAGTAGGTGCTTTAGTCTGTAGAGCAATCTGGCCAGCCCTAATTTACCCTTCTAATTTCAGGTTATTTATGAAGAGCACCAGAAGCAACAAAAATACTTCACCACTCCCACATTTTTCTACTGAGTCTCCTGAAGTTCAGAAATTATAGTAGGTCATTTAATTTCAAGAGCCAGGAGAGAACATTTTCATTAGCTATTTGATAACCACTTCAGCCGAGATCACCAACTTCTCCTCCTCCTCTTCCTCCTCTTCCTCCTCCTCCTCCTCTTCCTCCTCCTCCTCCTCCTTCTTCTTTCTCTTTTGTATTTTAAGGAAGGGTCTACAGCATGTTCAGGGTCTCACTGCTAGATCGGACTCATAGTGATCTGCCTGTTTACAGCCTACCACGAGCTGGGATTACAGGCACACACCACCTTGTCCAGTCTCAATTGCCATCTCAGCACCCCCCAGGGGATTGAACCACCAGCCCCTGTGCCTGTCTGCAGGCACTTTAATCCACTGAGCTATTTAGCCAGCCCTTAGATTACCAACCTCTCAGCAAAAAGCCTCACTATACCACTTGGGTTAGTTTTTGGCTAGTTCTATAATTATAGGTCTATAATTTGTACCGCTCCATACCTGGGCCACTTTGGTAGCAGTCCAGCTACTTTAGATTTAAAAATCTATAGAAATCTAAGTCAAATTATGGTAAACCAAAATATAAGGCATAGTGGCCCATATACTTGCACACTCCAGGGTTAATAGCCTACTTACGGAATGGTGTGACCCAAGGTCTTACATAATGTTATACACACAACTTAATTTTCTAGTTCTGCTAGTCTCTGTGTGGCCTCATTTCTTCCTTCTACTGATGTATGCCTTCTGTGCAGCCATGGACCATGGTTGGCTGCCAGCAGCTCCAGGTTTACACTGTCTGAGTCTAGGAACACCACTGGAAGGATAGACATTTTTCTTAGTATCTATATACAAGTCCAAAAGAAGGTTTTGATTTCCTTGTTTGGCTCACATGTGTACTTCTTAGGTAAGTTACAAATCTTATCATAAGATTCATAAAGAATTATAAAGAATGGGTACTGTGATAAAATACCACAAGACCACCTAGATTGGAGATGAGATAGTTTTCCAAATGCATGGCAGACGCTATGATAAGACAATGAAGAAGAAATGCTGGACAGCAAAGCTAATTAGTCCTACATACCCACAACTATTTTTATAACTATCTCTACTGGTAGTTAGATATGATTTCTTCTCTTTAGTGATTCTCTGGAGAATTAAGATGGGACTTTGGCAGAAAGTGACATTCTTTAAATCATCTTCCATGGAGGTCAGCAAAGTAACTCAGAAGCAATGGGAAGGGGATGCTCCTAAGCTCCAGATACTTGTCCCACAGGTAAGATACCTAAGGTGTGTGTGAAAGTAGGCATGAAACGGGTTGATAATCGAGATTTTTTCAGTACAAAGTTGCTCAGAGGTGTATGTGCTACAAACTCCATCTTGCAAGTACCTAGAGAAACAAAAACTTTGGAACTTTGTCAGGGGGATGTCCCGTGACATACCTCTATGGCATCTATTCCTTCTTATGCCTCTCGTTCTTTTCTGGTTCTTTGGTTCTGTTCTCTTTATTTCTCTTCTGCCAATCCTAGCCACTTCTTTTCTGACATACTTCTTGCCATCTTTTCCATTTTTCCATATGAAGAAAAGTATATTTTTAGTAAAATTGCCAACTCTAGAATTTTTAGGAAGACTTTTATCATTTTGCTTGTGACTAAGAAGTCTTAACTCTTCATAGCTGTGATACAGTGATACTTGTACATCTTGTTTCAAAAGGATATGATTAAAGATACTGGAATGAAAACTGAAAGATATGCACAACAATCGTAGCATTTATAAAATGTATCAGAACATATCTGTGAAAACATAAATATATCTTGGAGGAAGAAAACCGTGGGAAGTGTTAGGGAAAGTCTACCTCCTATAGCACCTTGACTTTGTGACAGAGCTTATGACGCGTGATTCTACACTACCACAATGGTGTCTGAAGACCTGAATGTAGACATTTGCAGTGGTTAGCCAACAATTGTAATAGGCAAGATGACTCTGCAAGCTGTAGTACCACCATTTATACTCTGCCCATTTGGCTAATAACCTGCTGGCCCCTAAGTTAAACTTCGAACGCAGCCATACCCACAGCTACTCCACACATCCTGGGTGTGGTTTTAGTTCTAGTGCCCATTAAAGAAATGACCAGCAAACACCATTCTTACTTCTTTCTACCAAACTTACAGCACTCCAGTCAAATGGAAGTGTGAGTGCCTTTTTATTCTCCTAGGGGAAACATCTGCCCTCCCTGCGTGGGGCCATGCTGTGAATAGAGAAATTACCAAGGATCGCTCTCCAGTCTGCTTCCTCAGTAGCTGATCACCAGGCAAAATGTCAGAGCAGCTGGTGCTCAGCAATTCACCCTCTGTGATTTCAAATACCAATTAGGACTTTGAACTCCTAATTGCTTCATTTCTAGCCACATTTTAAAGTAATTAATAAGTAATTGAGTAATGTGTTAATAATAGCCTTAATCATTTTTCTAATGATCAGCTTCTGCATATAGTAGTCTTCATGACCAGTTGGGGGCATTGCCTTTTAGGCCATGTCTTATTAATAGCCCCCAAGGAAGCATTTCTTACCTCTGCAAATCAGTACTGAAAAAGAAAGAAAAAGCCCTTCAAATTGGTTTATCAAACTTCTGCTTTTCTTCTTCCTTCTCCTGAATGTCCTATGCCTTCTTCTCCTCCCGTTTGTTCTCCTAATGGAGCTCTGAAAGAGGTGTCAGCTTCCGGGAGAGTTTTTTTAATGGCAGCGAAGCCTTATCATGTGGCCACTCTCAAGAACATACTTGCATCAATCACTAAGACCATTTACCTGGTTTCCCAGTTGTGTTTCATCACTATGATTGCTTATGTTTAGCTGTTGGATGTGGAGATAGGGTTTTGTTTCACTGCCGAACTACCCAGATCATCAAGAAAGCCCTAAGCAAGGGATAGAGTCATAAATAAAACTTGAGTAAACAGAATGAAATTGGATTTCATGATGATCTCCAAGAAATGAGAGCCAAAGCAACCAGGCCATCTAGAAATGGGTCAGGGGAGCGCTGGAAATCTCCATCACATATTACCAACCTTTGGTCTTAGGGGTCAAGAGGCTTGTGTGGGAGAATTTTAACAGTGCTGTCTAAGTTCAGCTCTCTGATTACAGAGATGAGACTACTAGAAAATACTTCACATGTTTGGCATAAGGTTTTTTTTTTTTTTTTTTTTTTTTAGGCTAAATCATTTTAGTAGATATTCCTTCTTAGAGGTCAGTTTCTTATTCCCTCTTTTCTTTCTTTCTTTCTCTCTCTCTCTCTCTCTCTCTCTCTCTCTCTCTCTCTCATCTTTTTCTTTCAGAGCATAAATACTATAGACTAAAGTATTTCCTTTCTAAAAGGTGCAACTACTTGAAGTCATCTGGAAGCTTTTCTCCTATAGTGATCCCTCAGGGTAGCATATAGCATCCTGTCCCTAACTCTAACTATGGCTTCTAGTTAGAAACTACGGCTTCAGAATCACCTCATTCTATGAATGAGATCAAATCATTTTTCTCTTAAGTAGATCCAAACCTTGGTGTTACCTATAGATTTGCTTACTTTTATTATGCATGTGTAATGTCTTGCACAAGTTAGACATTGTCTTTCTTTTCCCATAATCCCTACCTCTGATAATGACATCATTACATGCATCAATCACCAAAACTTTCTTAAGCTCTGATTTTTTTGTTCCTCGTTGAATCAAACACAAACTGTTGATTCTACTTGCTAAGAAGCCTTTGAGTGTCTCTACTCTCTCCACACTGGTACTGCCTCCAGTCTAATAAATCCTCACCTAAATCTCTTTAATAGCTTCCTAATGGGTTTTCCCTGTTCCATTCTCCCTTTCTCCAATTCATTTCCCACAGTGCTGCCAGAATGATCTGCTTAAAGCACACATCTAATCTTACTGGTCCTTCCTTAAAAGCCTCCAACTTCCAAATGCCTTCTGGATAATATTCAAAGTCTTGGTTGTGGGAATAAAACCTCTCATAATCTGGCCTTTGCCCAGCTCCAGAGCTTCACCTTTTGGTATACTCCATTGCAGACATATACCAGACATTTCACAATGCCCATCATTTGTCATTTCTATAATCTCCATATTTCCTTCCTGAAGATCTACCTGGAATAGCCTCCTCACATTTGAAAGCTGTTTTCCCAAAGTGAATTATATTTTCTTAGCACTTACCACCTGACTATATTGTCCAAAAGAAAGAACTGAGGCTGGGCCTGAAGTCACTATGTAGCCCAGGCTGCCCTCTGGCACATGGGGATCCTTTTGCCCAGCCTCCTGGATGCTTGGATCACCTGATTCAAACTGTTAATATTTCATTTAGGGGCATTCTTTGTGTGGTACTCATGCTCTTCAGGACTTTGAAAAAGGAAGTAGATCAGGATATCAGAAAGTGAAAGATATTCCCTGTTCCTGTACAAGCACAACCAGTATAGTCAAAATGGCCACATTTCAAAACTTGATATGGATTTGATGCAGTCTCAATCGGAATTACAACAACAGTATTGGAGAAAACAGTCCTAAAATTCATATGGAACCAAAAGAGACCCAGAAGAGCAAAACTATCCAGGGTAAAAAGAGCAAAATCAGGAGGCATCATAACCCTGAACTTGAAATTATATTACAAAACTACTTTGCTAAGGCACACTACTGGCACAAAGGAGGACTTGAGGATCAGCAGAACAGACCGGAGGACGCAGAAATAGCCTCAGACCTATTCAACTAGTTGATCCTTGACAAGGGTGCCAAAAATACACTGGGTTAAAGATATTGGACTATTGAACTATACATACAACTACTTTCTCTTAGCTCAATGAGAAGAAAAACTTGCACTAACAGTGTTTAGAAAAGTTATCATGCCTGCATCTTGTACTCTGAACAACTACTATGAAGACAACAACATGCATTGTATTCATTACTGTGGCTGTCCTACTATGAAAATTAAATAAATAAATAAATAAATAAATAAATAAATAAATAAATAAATGGTAAATAGTGCTGGGAGAACTGGCCATCTGCATGCAGGTGACTGAATCTGTCTCATCATGTCCTAAACTAAACTGAAATAGATCAAAGAACTAAATGCTAGCACAGAGCCTGCTGTGAAGACAAAATATGTGAAATCTTGTGAAGTCACAGACATAAGTGAGGGCTTTCTGAACAGAAGCCCAGTTGCCCAGGAAAATGGCATCAAGATTCAACAAATGGGATCACAAAAATTAAAAAGCTTCTGCACAGAGAGAGAAATGGTCAACAGAGCAAAAAGCCAACTTACAGAGTGGAAAAAAAATTGTGCCAGCTGTTCCTCAGCCAGAGGACTACTATCTTTATTCTTATTGTTGCTACTGTAACTGATATTATTATCTATTCACCATTCAGTGCCCAGGAAACAAAGCTATTGGATGAAGGGAAGAATGATTAATGCCTTGGGATTCTATTTGGAGATTTTAGCAGGGGAGCTCACCCCCTTGGCCAAGGAAACAGTCCTTTAGCAGAGATGCTCATCCTCTTTGACTAAGCATGTACCTTTACAAAGGACTTATATGGAAGAGTGGGGGAAGAAGGCTACACCCTGTTAGCCAGCTAGATCAGCTGAACGAACCTTTATGATCAGTGGGGTGACAGATGTCACAGGCACATTGCCTTCACATCTGGATAGAATAATATTTTTATAGTTTCCTATTTTGTTGTTCTTGTTGTTTTTGCTGTTTTGATACAAGGTCTTGCTATGTAGCTCAGGTTGGCCATGAAATTATGTAGTTCAAGGCCTCCAACTTGTGGTGATCCTCCTGCCTCAGCCGCCCAAATGCTGGTATTACAGGTACATAGGACCACACCCAGCTACAGTTGCCTATTTGCTGCCACTCTGACCCAGTAAAATTCAATCACATGTCTTCTCATTTCACTTTCTAAAACCTCTTCGTTGAAGTATAAACAAGCATTATAAGGCCAGGTATGGTGGCACACACCTGTTTTCCCAGCCCTTAAGAAGCTGAGGCAGAAGGATCCTAGCAAGTTTGAGGCCAACCTAGGTTATATTGTGAATTCAGGGTCACCCTAAACTACACAGTGGGACACTGGCTCAAACACACACACACACACACACACACACACACACACACACACACACGCAAAAGGTATTACTTCATTTTACCAGTAGCAACAGCATCACATGGGGCAAATACAACTTTGTGTTGTATAACTTGCATGACTCTACTCAACATTTAAGGTTATGATTTTACTTAGTAAAGTTTCTGAAATAACTAAAATAGTTTTAAAGAAGAACAATAGAGAGTTGAATAAAATTCTTGTCTTTAGTGCTAAAGAAGAACAAAAAAGAAAACTTCATTGTTTGCTTTTTATTTAGTAAGCTTTATTAATTTTAATAGGATAGCCATAATAATTAATATAATGCATAATGTTGTCTTCATAGTAGTTGTTTAGAGTACAAGATGCAGACATGATAACTTTTCTAAACACTCTAAGTGCAAATATTTCTTCTCATTGCACTAACAGAAAGTAGTTGTATATATAGTCCAGTAGTCTAATAGTCCATAATAGTGGTGGGTTATCAACAGAACTGGCAATGTCAGCAGCTGTTGACTTGAGCCTTTTACAGCTCAGTATATTAATATGACTCTACTTTTTATACCTTGTGGTTAAACTTTTCTGCTGGATGGTTGAGACCAAGTTAAAGCAAGACCTATATAACAAAAACATGAAATTTTTATGTCTCACAAGGTCAGTCAAATCTCAAGATTTACCTTGGAACCATATACATAACCTTGTAGATCTTTTATCAGTGTTAGCCATCTGGAAGAATCATGGTCATTGCTTGACCAGTTTGCTCTCTGTGAAAGCCTGTCAGAATGTTTTCTCCCTAGGTGACTCTCCTTTAGCACATTATACATCTTTGATCCCTTTCCTCTGTGGCCCCATTATCTCCTTAAACAGAAAATTTGGGACACCACTGCGTTATAGGATGTTATAGTACAGGTTCTTTATGTCCTGAGTTCTCAATGACCTAGAGGGGCTAGGGCCAAAATATTGGCAATCTTCACAGCCCTTGTTTTTATATAATTTTTGGTTTGCCAACTTAGGTTGTTAACCCTCCAGAAGAGAAGCTTAGTGGTACTATTAACCTACAACATAGGAACTTGAGCTTTAACATCACTCTCTTTCTAAACATCAAACACCTTAGATTTAACATGGAACTGGTATTTTCCTTCAATCATTGATATTCTAATAAATCCCTATAGGCTGTGATAAAAAAAAAAAAAAAAAACGAACAATTACACATTTGTGCACAGAAATTTAGAAATCTAATCATATACAAAATTGTAGCAGGTCAATCCTATGGCATTTTTTCCTTGTGGAAAAATGCTGTGGCCTAGCTGACTGAAGAATTGGAGATGAGATTGTGGTCAATTCTGAGAGACAGAGGATGGTGAGATGGCTCCGCAGTCTAATGCACCTGCTTACACAAGCTTAGGCAGCCGCAGGGACTGCTGTTCAATCCCTGGCACCACATGCTGCACCAGCCCCACCCCCAGGGCAGGCTGAGCCATAATAATAATAATAATAATAATAATAATAATAATAATAATAATAATAAATTCCAAGATAGAATACTTCCAGTATCTCAAATATAAAATATAAAATAAAACATAGAAGATATTTAGGATTCTGAAAAAATAAGGGCTAAATTCATATTGCTAGTGAGATAATACAATAAAAGTTGAAGGAAATTCATAGCCAAATAATTATCATTGATAAGCAGAATTGAACCAAAATATCTATAATATCCATAAAGAGGATGCTAAAGGAGGATGAATTATTGGCTACTCATATGCACACTCTGCCATTCGTTGCTGAACACAGTTGGAAGCTGGCCAGGTGACAGCTTCCCTAACTTCTTCCTGAAGTTGGTCCTACCTGACTATAGTCACCCTGTTTTTCTAGAAATAGATAAAACTGTCAACCAAAACAGTCATAGCTGCTTGCCTTGATTGAAGGGCTGCTTGGCAGCCATATTTCTGTCCTTCCTTCATTCATGGTCTTCCAAGGAATTATCATATCCATAATGTAGGACTCCCACAGCCAATTTACCACCTATTGGGGGTTTAAAATAATTTATCTATTAAGAAAGACCCACCTGGGATGGAGATCTATACATCTATCTGCCATGCATGGGAAGGTCTGTCTACCACTGGCCTGTGATTTCTTAAGGAAAAAATACAGTTCTTGTTTCTTTAGGTCTATGAATGATGGAGTTATACATGAGTTGAAAAAGAGCTTCTTCCAGGGTGGGTAGGGAGACCTAGTTCTTCAAGGAGAAGAATTATGGAGCCAATGAAACAAACCAGCACTTTCAGATACAGTGTTAAGCTGCAAAGTGTGGACAGAGGTGGAGAGTTAAGTGTCAAAAGTAGAAGACTTTAAAGATCTCTAAATCTTTCTTTCTGTTCATGGAATATTGCAATAATAAAACACAACAGGTTTCCATAGTAAAAAGCAATTTAACTATAAGAAAATGTTTTTCAATATTAAAAATTGCATTTTCACACACACACACACAAAAAAAAAAAAAAAAAAAAAAAAAAAAAAAAAAAAAAAAAAAAAAAAAAAAAAAAAAAAAAAAAAAAAAAAAAAAAAAAAAAAAAAAAAAAAAAAAAAAAAAAAAAAAAAAAAAAAACCAATAGAAGAAGCAAAAGAGAAGAATGTATGCTACCAAAAGCAGGGTTTTGGAATTTTTGAGACAAATAATTCTCCCAGAATACAGAGCAAGATGATAGAGACAGAAATTATTCTCTAATGTGTGAATATGATAAGACTGATAAGGGCAAAAGGGGCTATTGTAGGAGAAATGGCAAAATATCTAGGCTTAAAATTTAATTTTACACCAAAAAACCAAACTATCATATAATGTTATTAAAAATATTTATTATCAGGGATAATCTGGTGACATCTGGAGAAAAAGAAAAAGTCTAAATGCTTCTAGGTTTGAAAGAGCAGGGCAGGGCCCAGCGGGATGGCTCAGCGGTCTAAAGCACCTGCTTGGGAAAGCTTGGGCAGCTTCAGGGACCTCAGTTCGATCCCCGGCACCACATGCTGCACCAGCCCTGCCCTCGGGGCAGGCTGAGCCGGCCATTAAAATGAGTGAATAAACAAACAAAGTTTCTGAAACAAGAAAAAATAAATAAATAAAAGAGCAGGGCACTGGGGATATAGCTCAGTGGCATAATCTGTCTGGCAAACATAAAGTCCTGAGTTCGAGCCCTGGTACCATAAAATAAAAAGAAAAAAATAGAAACGGCAATTACCTAAAAAGAAGGACTAACCTGATACCAATGTCTCCATTTATGATACCGGAAATAGAGTATCTATGCAGCACTGGAATAAGACTACCCTTTTGATGGAGGTTTTAAAATATAAACTGTCATTCTACATCAATGTATCCAATCAAATTGTGTTCATTCATGGCAGCAAGAAATTCATATTTTTAGATGTGCAAAATCTAAGGAAGTACCACTATCATATTTCTTTTCTGAAAAAGAGAAAATTCTTCAAAGTATTATAGTCAAATGAAAATTACATTTGCATAAAGATCTCAAGATAGCAAAGATTTAATACACAGGAAGTGGTAGCAATCAATGAATCTAGTGGTAATTCAATTTAAATAATGCTTGTTACAGCCCTGAAACATGTGGGAATTATTAAGACAGAACTATTGAAAGAGAAAGGACATAATGTAAGACAAAATGAATAATAATATCAGAGACAATTTAAGTGTACAGATCCCACGTGTAAGTACTACTTCTGTCTCTTCCTAGCTGTTATAAACAAGGTCAAATTATTTCACCTCTTGTGCCTAGGTTTCCTCCTCAGCACAGTGAGATTGGTAATAGCTTCAGCTTCATTGGGTTATTTTGAAGAATAAATAAATTGTTACCCATGATGGGTTTAGAAGAGTAAGTGCTTAACAACCATCATCTATTATCATCATCATTATCACTGCCATTATTATATCATTGAGGGGGAAGAATCATAATTGCTATTTAATTTTTAACACTGCTAAAAAAAAAACAATGAAATTTTGAAATGTTCGTTTAAATTATGCACACCAATAGAAAGCCCAAAACAGTTTATGGAACTTTGAAATCAACTGACGAAAAGCAAAACAAAGAGAACTTGATTAATCCAGTTAATTAGCCAGTATAACAAACAGCACATGCAACTTGCTTAGATATCCTTAGAAACTCATTTGGGGATCCTCAGAAACTCACTTGGGGATCCTTAGGAACTCTGTTTTGTATAAATCATTTTTGATGTGTTTCTTAGACACTTTGACATATGGAACTCAATTTAAGAGAGGTCAAGGATAGAGATATGTATTTTAGAAAATGAAATTCACAACATAAAGCATGAGAAGATTAAGGAAAAGCTCAGTTGAAAGGCCTGGTCAAATAATTTGCCCTGCATGCCTGGAGATCTTTAAAACTAAATCACACTGCTTGGGAACTACTGTGCTCAGGAATGACTAGATCTGTGTTCATAAAGAGATAGAAACCCTCACATGTTGAATAGTATTCTAGGATTAGCACATAAGCCATTTGCCTACATTTCACAAACAGTTATTGCACAGTTACATGCCAGGTATTGTCCTAGAACCAGCAGATGGTAGAGGTTAAAACATATTGTCCCACGGAGTAGTAATGAAGTCTTTCTGTAACTCACCAGAGGGAAAGGTTTCCTTCTAGATATTTAACCAGCAAACTAAATGCTGGCACATAAGGCCTTTCTTCCTTCCTTCCTTTCTTTCTTTCTTTCTTTCTTTCTTTCTTTCTTTCTTTCTTTCTTTCTTTCTTTCTTTCTTTCTTTCTTTACTTTGCCAGAGAGAAATATTTTTTATTAGCATTGAGTATGTCTTAGGATATAGAACCATCAACTATATTACAGCTTGTGATCTAGAATCCTGGGTATATCTGAGGGTTTCCTTTTATTAGGAATGTATAGTACTACCTACTTACTGTTTATTCTCCCTAGGTAAGCAGGCAGTGAGAAAAATCTATGCAAACTGAGGCTTGCCTATGCCAGAAAACATTCTTTTCTCTGTCTTTCACCCCTCCCCCATCTCCACCCAACCTCAGGAAGGAGAATGACTACTTGAGAGAATTCATTTTCTCCCAGTGCCCATGAATACTACAGATTCAAACTGTGTAGTTGTCAATTCTTGGTGTCAGCAGGCTTCTGACTGTGCGACTGCACATTCTCATGTGACTGGGCTGTGTTCTTTTTTATAGAAAGAGCACAGCCACTGCTTCTCATTCATCACCTTGAATGTGTGTTAGGAGCCTGTTAATTCAGAATTCCTGTGTCAGCCTTGAAGATGCACTGCACGATAGGAGTAGGGATGGCGTGAGGGCACCTTAATGCAGAAGTGTAGATCCACAACCAAAGGCACACTCAAAGTTCAGGTGGGACCATGAGTCAAGGAGCTGACCTAACCTTGTTGAAATACAGGGAGACCAGAAATATATATGAAATTCAGGGCATGTGTGCAAGAGGCAAAAACTGTAAGTGTGAAGTCATTTTCTTAGGATATTAAGTTAGAGGAAGTCTGTGTGGATTGTAGAAAAATGAGAACATAGATTTGTGCTAACTCCAGTATGTGCCCTTTATAAACAGTCTACTCTATTTTCCTGGAAAATTCAGCTACAGGAAAATACAATTCCACTAAATGGATACATTACGGTAAACTTATCTCTTCCCTGATGGTTGAAAATTTATATCATTTCCATTTCTGCTAATATTATGCTATGTTAACATTTTTGTATATGCATTCCTGTTTCTATTATGTTTCTATTAAATATTACATTATATTATTAGAACAGATATGATTATAGAATTTAAGAAGAAATGAAACTGAATAACATTTGTATCTTACAAGGATAGTCCTAAAGAAAAAAAAAGAATCAGAAATAGGGAGACTGGAGCCAGTGATATAGCTGAGTAGACTAAAGTGCCTGCTTAGGCAAGCTTCGGCAAGCGCAGGAGCTCGGGTTCAATCCCAGCACCATATGCTGCACCAGGAGCAGGCTGAGCTGGCCAGAGTCCAGCTGTAGTGGTGCACACCTGTAATCCCAGCTCTGGGGAGGCTGAAAACAGGAGGATCACCACAGGTCTGAGCTGCATAGTGAGACCCTGTAGCAACCAAATACATTAAGAAATGGAAAGAAAGACAGAAAGAAAGAAAGAAAGAAAGAAAGAAAGAAAGAAAGAAAGAAAGAAAGAAAGAAAGAAAGAGGGAAAGAAAGACGACCAACTGGAAACTATTAACAATAATAATTCAGGGAGAAATGATAATTTTAGAATTAAGGAATTGTCAGAGTCAAAGACTATGAAAGGAAGAAGTGACAGAATAGATGTTGGCACAAATGTGGCAGCAGGGAGAAAAGTAAAAGTGCAGTCATTCCTTTATTTCTACAAGATGAACAAATTGAATTTAAAAGAGTTTTGCAAAGTTGGTTAGAATGTAGTTGTAGAAAACAGGAGAAGTGGAGTAGTTGTAATTTGTCTGCATACAGGTGATAATTGAAACTATAATTCCTTAAGATATTGTTAGACAGGCATATCATTGAGAGAAAAGAGATACAGAGAGGCTATATTCCTGAGAAACTTAAATTAACGTGGAAGGGTGGAGAAAGAAGAGACAGTTACTTTAAAGTAGAAATCAGCGATATAGGAACACTTAAATATGGTGTGGCTAGAGAGACCAAGCAGAAGAGCTTCAAAATGAAATGACAAGTCCTAATGTTAATAAGCCCAATGAGATAGACGGGGATAGAACTGGTATCAAAAGAGGTTCTAACTCAGACCACCTTAATAATTCCTGTTTCCAAATTGGAGAAAATTAAATTCTTCATGAATTATGAGGAAAATGTATACTTGGTTCTTGTTTTATGGCTAAATTCACATAGACATGCACATATATAAGACACATATAAGTATATATATATATATATATATATATATATATATATATATACATAGACATACACATATTTGCATTTATCCTATAACCCTTTTTTCTTTTTATATATTTAGACCACATAACATATATTTTTAATAATGATTTAAAGTTTTTAATGATATATAAATTTAATCCTTTTCACTAATATTAATCTTTGATCATTTACAGTACTCATTAATATACTTTATTATAATTTCACCTAATATTTACAGCATTTAAAAATCAAGTCTAAGATATAATCTCAAGTACCTAATAGATACTTTAAAAATGTTATTGAATTCTTTATTGCACAGTTTAGTGAATCAATGATTTTAACTTTGAAGTCTTAATCTAGACACAAAAATATAATCTTTCTTTGGAAGAGATATTAATGCTATGCTGCGTAGCTATGAGCACTCACGCAGCGAGAGGTGATGCAACTTGAATGTCTGAGACGGCAAGCATGATCATCCATCACTTCCTTTGTTTCAGGTGCTAAGGCTAAGGCAAGATATCTAGCAGAATCTGTACTTGTGTTCTTTTTCTTCTTTCTATCCCATAGTTGAATACATCCTGTAGCTCTCTAAGGCCAGCCACTTCACTGGTAGACTCTGTGGTATGCTTATCGTTACAGCTGTGTCTAAATGTCCTCCAAAGTCTCATGTGGCCATAAGTAAAGCTTTTCAGAAGTGACAGGATTTATAGTGTGGGATGCTGGAATTAAGGATATGTAATTACTAAATTATTCCACTGATGGGTTTGGCATAGTTCTGGGTATGGATAATGGGGAGGCCCACCCTGGGTGGGGGTTACGCCACCTAAAGGGCAGATAGCTTAAAAGGGGTGAAAGGCAGAGGGAGGCAGGCTGCCGCCATGGCGCCGTTGCTACTTTGCTGCTGGTTGCTTTGTTACCTTCTGCCCGCCATGAACGGTTTCTCCTCTGCCATGCAACCCTGCCTCGGAACCATCCAGCCAAGAACTGAAACCTCTACAAAGCTTTGCTCCTTTTACTTTGCATGCCAGGTATTTTGTCTCAGCAATAAAGAAGTAACTAATACACTCAGAAATGAATAGCACGCTATTTTCTTGGGGTTAAAAAAAAGCCTAGATTTATAGCACTGCTGATTTATATGGTGTAAATAGCCCCATTATTGCTTGTTTCAGACTACTCATATGAGGTTTCTGAATGTGGAGTTGGGAAGAGATACTAGTAACTTGCTCTCAGGAGCCTGCATAAGTGGCCTGCAGAATAACATTAGACAAGTCCCTAGGTCCCACTCTTTGTCACCCAAGAACGCTGCTCTCAAAATTCTTAATTCTTGTCCTTGAAAGATCAGTTTCTCTCTATGCCAGCTTTTTTAGCTTCCAATTATTTTATTATTTTGGAAATCTGAACATATTATTTCACCCACTGAAAATGAAAGTCAAAAGCCTACTTTACTTCTGCCTCTAGTTACTGTCCTTCTGCTTTCTGTAAAGCAAAACATTTGAAAGAGTTGTGCATACCAGCTACACGTATTTCTTTCCTTTGAATTCTCTCTCAAAATGAGATTTTGTTCTCACCACTCTACCAAAATACTTTTTTAAAAATCAGACATGATCTCATGATTGCTAAGTCTAATAACTAATCCAATATTTAATTGCATATTTAAATCCAACTGAGCCAATATTTAATTTGGTATCTCCACATTATTTGACTTATTGGCAGTGTTGGACACTTATATTGAAACTGCCCTCTTCTGATTTCTCTCCATCCCTACCAACCACTTTTCAGCATAACATGTTGGCTCTTCCTCCTTTCCTGATTTTTCTTAAAGCTAAAGTGCCTCAGGCCTCAGTGTAGAGACTTTTCTCTATTTATACTTCTTCCTTCAGAGATTGATTGCTTGACTTTAATTTCCATTTTTAAAAGGACAACTCCTAAGCTTATGTCTAACTCAGACCTTTCCCAAAATTCTTGACTTAGATGGGCACCAGCTTTTTCAACGTTTACACTCTCAGGTCAAATAAGTACCTACAAATTATCATGTCGAGGTCTGAGCCTCTGCTCCTGCCCAGCCCCATCTGTTCCACCTGTAGTACAGACCATCCTAAGTACGGGTACCCTTCCTACCCACTGCTCAAATCAAAACCTTGACAATCATTACTGATTCCCCCTCTTACACTTCATATTAATCTTTTAAAATCTATGTTCAAAATATAAGCAACTAGAATCTGATTATTTCTTTCCACACTCACTGCTTCGATCAACTTCTATCTAGACCCCCTTTCTCACTGGTCTCCCTGCTTTGACCCTTATCTAATATTCTCAGCACAACAGCCAAGGTAAATATCTTAAAATTTAAATGAGATTGTGCCCTCGACTGCTTAAAGTCCTCCAGTAGTATTTCATCTCATGATGAATAAAACCAGGATTCTTTTTTTTTTTTAATTTTTATTTATTTTTTTCTTGTTTCAGACCTTTATTTGTTTATTCACTCATTTTTATGGCCAGCTCAGCCTGCCCCGAGGGCAGGGCTGGCGCAGCATGTGATGCCGGGGATCGAACTGCGGTCCCGGAAGCCGCCCAAGCTTTCCCAAGCAGGTGCTTTAGACCAGTGAGCCATCCCGCCGGGCCCCAAAAACCAGGATTCTTAACACAAGGACCAACAGGACTCCCATGCGAATGGGCCTCTGCTAGCCTCTGATTTTCCTACTAATTTGGCTCCAGCTACACCAGTGTCCTCCTCACTTATTAAACAAGTACAAGTTCCACTGAACATTATCAAGGCTTTGTACTGGATGTGCCCCACACCTACAGCACTCCTCCTCTAGATATTTGCTTAATTTCATCCTGTGCACTTCTCAAAATTGCTAAAATTATTAGGAACCTTTTCCTGGCACCAGTTAACAAGGACACCTGCAGTGTCTCCCCAGTCTCCTGCCCATGTTACAGTGCTTTGTGAGAAAGAAAGAAAGAAAGAAAGAAAGAAAGAGAAATAAATAAATAAAGAAAGAAAGAAAGAGCAAGAGACAAAATAGAGGGGTACAGAGGGCTGTGTGATGATCCATGTTTTCTAGGGCCAAAGACCCAGTATCTCCAGCTAGCCACCATTTTATTCAGCCTATGCAAGGAAAGGGAGGGTGGTGCTTTTCCTGGAATAGCACAGCAGTGGTTCAATGGGCAGGTTGAACAGCATAACACAAACAAATTAAGATTCATCCCCACATCTGGGTGCTAGGCTCCCAATATTGTCTGCAACAGACTTTATCTTGCTCTGTGAGACTCAGTGACTAGAATAAGCTAGATTTCTGCATTCCTAAACTGGCCTACAAAGCAAGAGAGAGTCAATTCATAATTTGTGGGGTTCAACATAAATTCTGAGTCTCTTTAGTCTACTCCATGTCTCCATAACACCTGTAGAGCACTGAAACACCTATTTGCTTGAGTTGCAAGTTTCCTGAGGACAAGGAATTTTTTCTTCCTTTATTCCCTAATATATCTCCAACACTTACAAGAGTCACTAGCTTGTAACAAGTACTCAGTAAATATTTGCTGAAAATTAATTACGTAATCTAACTCTAAAAATGCTATAAGGTGGATATTGTCAACTTTCTTACAAGTTAAGAAATTGAAAAACAAATACATAAATTCACTCAAAGAGCTGTTAAGTCCAAATTGAAATAGAGCTCAAATTAAAATATAGGCTAAATGAGACAAGCAGAAATTATTAAGCGTCTAGACCAGTGGTTCTCAACCTTTCTAATGTTGTGACCCCGCAATATAGTTCCTCATATTGTAGTGACCCCAAACCAAAAAATAATTTTGGTGGCTACTTCAAAACTGTAATTTTGCTACAGTTATGATTCAGAATGGCTTTAAGCGACTCCTGTGTTTCTTTCAAAGTGTAAGGAGATTAGGAAAAATAATTCTAATGATTTGAAGTAGGTGTGACAACTCACTTTCCTCTTACAAATTTATGAAAATCATCTTAGTAAATTATGTACATCTTGAAAATATGGCTTAGTTAATACATAAATAAATCTTCCCTTTTGAATCTGAAAGCTGATTTCCTGTGGTACAGACTTCTACATATTGGGTGATCATAGTCAATATTTGTTATTATTTATACACAATAGTTTGTTATACACTGGCTAATAAACTATAGGCTGTCATAGTGGTATACAAATGTAGAAAATAGGCAAACTGGAATATGCTCAGCTATTATGTTTTCATTATGATTTAATTTAATCTACTGGACTGTGTGGATATGGAGTGATACAAAATGCTCCACCTACCATAATAGAAAATCAACTATGGTTCATATAAGGCTGCCATGGTATAAACTGTCAAGGCGCATGGAAAAATCTATGATAGTGTATGCAGGCATAGAGACTGGAGGCCACTGCTATTTATATTAGTTGTCTTGACACACTGTGAAATACTTTGGGTTGTTACAGCAACTATACCTGTCATTGTATAAGAGAACTAGGCACATTAATTCACAGTGTTAAGTGGTTCTCAAGGTTTACAAAAGCCAGAATGTTGTGGTATCATCTATATAACTTATTGTCTTGGTGCATTCAGACTGTACAATGAGGCTTTCACAATGTACTTGGACTACCATGTATACACACTAGCACACTTTGGGCTGCTGTGGCATACATAAGGCTGTGCCAGTGCACATAGACAAATATGTTGGGCTGCTTTCATTTCACAAGGCTGTCATGATATGAGCAGGTTAACAGAGGTCATGCTGTTTATGGGGTCCACCATGCAGACAATTAGCAAGTAAATTAACCAAACAAACTAATTATGGCCAGATGACATAAGTCTCTAACTCCTATAGCAAACAACCATAGGGTGCTAATAATATTTAGCTCAGAGTTAGTTATAAGATGCATATTTAAATTGAAAGTCCCTAGTCCCTCCATGTCAAAGAAAGTACCTACATAGGTGAATGATCGTTTTCCTTTCCCCATTATATTTGAGAAATATTTTGGTTTTCTTCAGTCACTTTATATATACATAGATATATATAGATATAGATATAAATATAGATATAGATAGATATAGATATATAGATAGATAGATATACACACAGATGGCAATAAACATATTTTGTTGCCCCTAATAATTTGGTTGCCTACACACAGAGTAAATTGTGTTTATATCAATAATTGCAATATTAATCTCTCATTTCTCAAGGCTAAATATTTTTCAGTATTAAAAGAAATTATTAATGATTCTAAAAAATTAAACTGTCAAAGAAGGTAATAGAATACATATTTTAAACATGCAAACATTAAGATATGGACTGAATATTAAAAGGCATTAATATCACTTGGTCTATATAATAGATATCTTCATGAGAATCAAATGCAATATGAGAAAAATAATACAAATTATAATATCACATCTATTAGGGTTTCAGACAGCCTGAACTTGTACTGTGTCAGCATGACCATTGGGTGTGCTGAAATGTTCCTACAACATTTACTCCTCTATTGTGGTGGTTAAAATCTGAGTTCTAAAAATAAGTGCACCTGGGATAGCCAAATGCAAAAGTATGAAATTAGACCTCCAGCTCTCACTAGTTACAAAAAAAAAAAAATCTATCAAAAATGGATCATGAAACTTCAGAAAAATAACAGCAGAAATACTTCAGAGCACTGGCATAGGCAAAGATTTTCTGAGTAAGACCTCAAAAAGCACAGGCCAGAAAAGAAAAAATAAACAAATAGTATTGCATCAAACTAAGTATCTTCTGTGCAGCAAAGAAAATAATCAAAATAGCAAAAGACAACTTACAAAAGGGAAGAAAATACTTTCAAGCTACTCATTCCAGAAGGAATGCATATGCAGAATATATATAGAAGTCCAACAGCTCAAAGTTATTTGAAAAAGAAATATCCCAATTCTCATCAAGCTTTACACCATAATCAACTTTTTCATAGTCTTTAGCTCTCATAATTTATTTTGATCCTCAAGTGTGATGGTCTTTATGATGGTTTTGTCTATGTGTCTCATCATTCTTGGAGGACTTTCACTTTTCTGGTATTTAGAAGCCATCTCTGTGTTACGTAGGCTCTTTCCAATTGAACTGAGGCTTGTTATTGAGGCCTCAAAAGACAAGGCCGCATATTCCTGTATTCACACACAGTTACCTCTACACTTTAATTCTACATTTGTAGAAGTTCATGAATTCATAACAATATCTCCATGCTAATCTAACATCAGAGGTTGATCCTAGTTTTCTCTACCCTCTGTGGTGGTTTCCTTGCTCTGGTTGCAGCATACCATGCCGGACAAGACCTCTTGTGGACAGGTTCTGACGTCCCATACCAGACTGCTTCTTTGTATCAATGTCCTTTATGTACGGAGCTGACACTCCATACCAGGCTACTTCTACACATGAATACCATCTTCACCCTATTCCAACTCTGGCACCCAAACAGACATCTATTCTTGATTCAGTTGTACATTTGATGCATGCCACATGTTTGACAGTGGCCATAAGGAAGGAAATTCTGAGTTTCTGTCTGTGCTGGAAAGTGGCACAGAAGGAGAATTTATGGCTAATATATCAAGATAGGCTGTTTGCAAATTCCTCCACTAATAACTACATTCAATTACAAGATATATGTTGAGAACACACTGTTACTTAGGCATTATAGAATCTCTTCACTCATAAAAGCAATTTTCATGAGTCTTTTTTATGAAGGCCTTTTGTATTAGATCCCTGTTATATATAGTAAATATCAAATGATGTTTATTGCATAAAGTGATGGCACAGACATAGGATTGATGCTCATCCTATGATGCTTTCTCTGTTCTAGGCCACACGGTACATACAAAGAGAACACAGCTCTGAGATATATTTCCTATACTCCAGAAAGTAATTTAGGGGTTGGGATAAACATGTCAGTAACTACATTGTAATATAAAATATGCAATACAGTAGATGCAATGAAGAAATATAGAAAGTTTACCCATTAACAATCTCTTGGATTAAGTGTCATTTGAACCAACAAACCATAAATTAGGAGTTACCACAACCCCTTCTCACCCTTGATTACTTTGCAGGAATGCCTCACCAAACTCCAGAAAGTAGAGATTTACTTACTATTACTCAATTATGATTCACCCAGAGTGGGCGCACGGGAGAAACATGAAATTTTTATCCCACCTCTGGGTGCATTCAATGTGTCCACCAAGCTAGATCATTGGAACTCTTTTTTTAGGGACTCTTCCAAAGTTTTTTTGACATGAGCATGGTTGATACCATGGACCATTTTCCTTGCTGCTCAGAGATCAGAGGCTGTGATTTGATTTTTCTCATGACCAAACCTTACCACTTCCTCGCCAACCTATGAAAAGACTTCCAATCGTCTCACTAGCATCTAAAAGATACTTAGAGATTACTTAGGTGACTCTAAGGCTTCTATGAGATGTGCGCCTGCTAATCAAGGACATAGGCCAAATATATATCTTCTTTATGCCAGAGGAGAGAGAGGCTTTTCTGGCTCCTAATCACTTCTTCCTGGATGTAGCATACAATATTTGAGCACATATTTCCTTGGTAAGAACTAACCTTGTGGCCACATAATTACAATGGGGGCTAGGAGGCATGGACTAGGTGTGTACTCAGATAAGAGGAAAAATATTGTTTTTGAGCAGTTTGAAGTCTGTGACATAATCTGTCTGAATTAACTTTGCCTGAGTATACTGATTGTTCCAATTAATTACCTCTGTTTCCTTGACAATAACTAAAGTCATACATAGAGATTGCCAACTGTCACCAAAAACCCCCCACAAAAAATGATCCTGTAGCTGAGTTTGTAAATACAATAAGAAGATTCCAGGTTGGCAGAGAAGACCAAAGAAAATTAATTCATGCTATTTTTCAGTAGGTTGAAAATCCACACAATGGATTCTTAGACCTGTGATGTAATTGTTTTACAAGTTTTTCCCTATATCTATATAAAAGATGTCCCCCCAGAGTTGTAAAGTGGACACCCTGTGAAGCTATAAATGGAAAATAATTTTAGGCAAATAATTAATAGAAAGGAAAAACTTAGATCACATACATGGAGATGACAAAAAAAGAAAGACTAAAATCAAAACCTTTCCTATGTTCTGAAAATTGGAGAACAAATATTCTTTCAACCCAAACATCAATGAAGAGATTAAAACATTAAAATGAAAAATTAATAAAGAGGTAAAGGGTGCTACTCTCATAGGCTTATTTAACTAGTCAATTAACATTTTATTTGATGACATAACTTCTAATAATAATAAGAAATTATTACAAAAAATAGTAACAAAAGGACACTTGCTTGGGTGATATAAAAATTGCCATAAAATCTACAGAAACTTAAAAAACATGGTACAGAGTAAAAAAATGGGGACATAGATCAATGGGAGCAGGGTAAGGCATGCAGAAGCACATTCAAGTACAAATATGATTTTAGTATTAAAACAGTGACATTTAAAGTCTATGCGGAAACTACTGATTATTACAAAAGTGGCTTTTGAGTATTTGCCTCTCTATCTGGAAGAAGATGAAGGTAAATGTCTATAGCATATGAAAAATGCACTTCATACAGCTTGATAATCTAAAAGAACTTGAAATTATGTAAATAATGGAAGAAACCAAGAGAAATGTTTTATTTTCTCAGAGAATGCCAGAGAACCAAGAGGCTAGGGAGAAGATTGACAAACATAAAAACTGAAGTTTTCTGCACCGCTTAGGAAATCATACAAAGTCACAAGGTAACAAGCATTTTGCATGACAGATGGTGGCTATCTGTTTTGCAACAATTAATTCTCACAAATACCTTACTATGGGGAGATTATTATTATTATTCTTATTTTAATGTATTGGGTACAGGGTCCACAGGGTCTTACTGCATAGGTCAAACCTGTACTGATACTCCTGTTTTCAGCCTCCTGAGAGCTGGGATTACAGGTGTGCAACACGGGGGTGGGCATTATTATGAATCTGTGCTTTACAGTTGCAGAAACTGAGGTCTCAAAGGGGCTAAGTAACTTCACCAAGGCTACCCAGGTAGTAAGTACCAGAGCCACTATCAACCCAGCTCCACAGATACAGCCCTGGAGTTGGAAGCTACACTAGCTAACATAGCAAAACTTTATGTTGCATGAAATTTTTAAAAAAATTATAACTAAATTTTAATTTGCAAACCTGTTTACTCAAACACAATACTATCTGGTCTCCTTACAATGCAAAAAAGATATTTGCATCATGAAATCTTCAACATAATATCTACAACACCTACAGTACTTCTACGGCCAGGGGTGGATCCACGGGATCTGCTGTACTGGCCCTGCCCCCAGGGTGCTCTAAGATGGCAAGTGAGACTGGGCACGATGGTGCATGCCTGTGATCCCAGCTCTTGGGAGTCTGTAAACAGAGGGATCACTGAGTCTGATCTAGTAGAGAGACCCTAAACACCTTAAAGACCCTTCCCTAAAAAATACCAAAAAAAGAAAGAAAGAAAGAAAGAAAGAAAGAAAGAAAGAAAGAAAGAAGGAAGGAAGGAAATACACACTAGTATATATTTGGAGAAATCTTCAGAAATATTGATCATAATTTAAAATATGTGAATTTAGGGTCCAAAATTTCAGTTCTAGAAATGTAGAGAAGAGAAATTAAAAAATGTCAAAGATTTTTGTGCAATATTTTTCATTAAACTATTCTGCGCAGGATTGTTCATAATGGTGGAAAATTGGGATAATCTAAATGTCTATTTCTAGGCAGTAGTTAAATAAAAGGTGCCAAGCATATAAAATGGAAAATATACAGTTCTTAAAGTCAAGCAAAGGCCAAATGTCTTATCTGGTTCACAGTATACTGCTAAAAGAAGTCGGCACTACACCCACAAGATTGCTAAAATGAAAGACAGAAAATGCCAAATTCAAGAAGGAAATGGAGAAAGGGAAGTAATTTTCACATATTAGCTGGCAAGGATGGTTGTCAGGTTTCTCCAGAGAGACATAACCAATAGAATGTGGTTCATGCAATGTGGAGGCTGACAAGACCAATATCTGCAGGGTAACCTGTTAAGACTAGAGATGCCATTCGAGACTGAGGGCAGTCTTGTGACATAATTTCTTCTTCCTCCAGAAAGATTAGGCCTCTCTGCCTCATTACCTGAGGTAAAACCACATTGTAAGAAGTAATCAGCTTCCCAAGAGTCTATCGATGCCTCTAGAGTGACATTTGGCCAAATGTCTGTGTACTGTGGCCTAGAGAATTTGTCATATAAAATATTGCAAAGGAGTAAAAAATGGCCTATACAAAGTGTCTTTTTTTTTTCCCGGGACTGAGGGCTGAACTCAGGACCCTGTACTTGCCAGGCAAGTGCTTATTCCACTGAGCTATCTCCCTGGCCCTACAAAGTCTTTGATATATATAATAATAAAGCTCAATATTATTATACTGTGCTACCTAGTAATTCTATTCTTTGTTGTGTAGACGACAGAAACGCACATGGATTATTGCCAAAAGACATGCACAGGAATGTTCATTGAAGTGTTTGTGAAAATTCATTGAGATGTCCAACTGTGATACGTGCACTTTTACATAGGCAGGGAGTGCTGTCATAAAATATTTTCAAAACAGAGGAACAACAGTTATATCTCTAACTATTAATATATCTTTATATCCACCCATACTAGTGTAAGAGCAGATACGGATCCTAAGTTCCTAAGATTAGAAATCAAATTGTTAAAAAAAAGAAATCAAATTGTTAACCTATAAGCTCACAGGGGCAGAGGTAGGCACTCAGTGAGGGAAGTAACAGAAGCACTCTAACCTGTTGATCTTCTTTCCGTATCATTCAATTTTTTTAAACTTGAAACATGTATTGTTGCTAGTATCTTTCTTGAGGGGAAGAGGTTAGACATTATTTCAAGCATCTCTCTGCTCAGAAGTAGTCATAAAATATTATTAGAATTTTATATAGCTAGTGTTCTAAAATCTTCATCTTTCACTCACTAAGATCCTTTTAGCAATAAATATAGGATCTATTTTTAAGAATGTAAGAATTCCTATAGCATAATTCATTTTACTAGTTCATTATTGATGGACATTAAAGTTATTTCACATTTTCTTTTTTTTTTTTTTTTTTTTTTTTGTCTTTTTGAGACAGGGTCTCGCTATGCAGTTGAGGCTGGTCCTGCGCTCACTTTTGTAGCCCAGGGTGGTCTCGAACTCACACCAATCCTCCTGCCTCAGCCTCCCAAGTGCTGGGATTACAGGCGTGAGCCACCACGCCCGGCTTCACATTTTCACTATTGAAACTAGAGTAG